>CM038641.1:632500-807500 GCA_021554675.1 Leuciscus idus | reverse complement strand
CTGTCATGTTCTCTGGTGTTCGGATGCTGGTGTTCGTGAACACACTTGTGTGTGAGACGCTTCTAAATCATTCTGATGACAGACTTTGACTCCGGTGTTGTGCCGAATTCTGATCGCCGCCAAATTATTACCCCTCTAGTATTGGTAGGTTTAGAAATTAGTTGTGGGGGAGGGGTTAGGATTGGGGGAGGGGTTAGGATTAGGGGTGGGGTTAGGATTAGGCAATCAGGTGCTGACTTCAACGAGGGCGGTAATAATTTGGCAGGGAGTCGAAATTCGGCACAACACCGACGTTTCAGAACCACCGAACCAACATTTGAGATGCTGCGATGCCATTGGTCCGCTGGTTAGTCAGTGCGTTTACAAATGATTCGCCTCAATTGAGCAGATAATATTTTATTTACATTTTTAGAATTATGCTCATCTTGGTGCTTCCATCTAACGTTTTTTATACAATATCCCAGAATAAGCATAAGAATAGGTGGATGGAAAGACAGTTGGCTTTGTGTGAAAGCGCTGTAAAGCTCTGTCTCTACGACCCAAAACACCTGTGATCATGTCCTCTATTATTTCCCCTGTGCAATTTCCTGAACATTGGCAACTGCTTGAAGTTTTAATTTTGTACAACAGCAATGCAATAATAGTCATTACATCAGTGAAGCAGCAGCTCCTGTTTGATGGGGTTTCTTGAGGACATGCAGTGGATATGTAGCCTGGAAATCCAGACCTAAATCTGAAAGATTAATGGTCTGGCGTCGACTAATGAAGATCGGCCAGCTCGAGGGGCGGCACCAAGCATGCATTTGAAAATCTCACTGCACGCAATTGGATAACACTACGACCAATCACAACAAGCCCCATACGCTCAGCTACCAGCGGAGCTAACTGGTAGATTAGACTCTTGCCGTATCCGATCGGCAAAACAGCAAAAACGTCCTTCTTGCAAAGGAAGGATTCGAGCGCCGTCTTCTGTTCCTCTTTTAGATAAAAGCCAAGTCTAACTCGTTCATTGTAGCGGCCAAAGCCGTTTCAAACAACTGGTGTTCATCCATAGCCATCTTGCAATGTTTACTAATGACTTCGACGTCACAGCGCTGTCGTCATCTCGCCTCTGGCCCGCCTATATCAGATAACCCGATGTGATTGGTGCAGTTCATCGAGGGGCATATTCAATGAGCATCATTACTCGACGCCAGAGTAACTCGCTGAGCAAATTCAACTCTGGATTACCAGGGTATTGGATATGCACTATATAATGAACTGTGTGCCATGGAAAACTCCTCCTGATGAGACAGGTGAGGCATAATAAATCATGGTAACACTTTACAATAAGAATCCATTTGTTAAATAGTTAACATGAACTAACAATAAAACATATTTCAACATTTATTTATACATTATTGAAATCAAAATTTGCATCTCTTAATATTATTTAATGGACCTGAGCTGACATGAGCTAACAATGAAAAGTTATAATTTTATTATCTAACATCAAGAAAGATGAATTAATACTGTAACAAATACATTTCTCATTGTGAGTTAATGTTAGGTAATGCATTAGCTAAAGTTATTACATGGCTCTGTGGAATACTTGACTCTGATTGGTCAATCGCTCCAGAAACACAGGCTCATCCGGGTCCCTGAAGTCAGCAGCTGTCACCATGATGTTCAGTTATATTCAGTTCATGGACTATTAGTTTGTTTTCATTCCTCACATGTGTTTCCTTGTCTGTGTTTCCCGCCACCTATCAGTCCCCATGAACACTAATCACACTCATCTCAGCTGCTAATCATTTAGTTAATTTCCACTGTGTGTTTTAGTTCCTGCCTGTGTTCTGTGTAGTGTCCGGTATTGAACACGCTGTCTCGTCTGCTCGCCATCACACACGCTGTCTCGTCTGCTGGCTATGTTTCTGAGTTATTTATTAAAGGGGGAGAGTGGGGTAAAGTGAGACATTTTTTACATTTGTTCCCCTCTAAGCGAGCTAAAATGATATATCAGTCAAATTTACACATTCCCCATTAATTCAGGATGTTTCCTAGCAATGGAAATTATTAGAATGTATTCAGGACGAAGGGCAGTGAAAATATGATTGTTTTTAAAAAAGTGGTCTTGTGTCTCACTTTACCCCAGCTTAGGGGTAAACTGAGACAGACCAGAGAAATCAAGGGGGTAAAGTGAACCAGCTGGGGGTAAACTGATCCACTTACTTTTTCCACTCTGAAACTTCCATAACAACACATGTTGTAACAGTAAGAATCTTGACAGCTAGCTTGACAACCATACATTCCAGAACTAATGTCGGACTAGTAACAGAATCATGGAGATTGGTCAATTAAGCAAATTTTTTTGATGACCACCGGTGCGCATCCAAGTGAAGGTGTAACGCCCTTGGCGTGCTAAGGGTGAAAGGCACACTGGAGGAAATTCCTCCTAAAAAAAAAAAGAACTATGTCCAAATTATTGTGATACATTTGGAAAACTCAATGCAGTCAGACCTCCCCTGGCCAGCCCAGGGAGGGTGGCCCGTCCTGAGCCAGATTCGGATTTGTCCGCCACCGCTGGAGCTCCGTCTGGAGCAAAGTCGGTCCTAAAACGGACGTTTGGGTCTTTGTGGAGGAGGGACAATGCTCCACTCGGACAAGGAACATGGACCAGAGAACCGTGGTGGTCAGACCGGGTGGGGAAACAGCCTGACCCAGCCCAGGGAAAGTGCACTTTGTGCGGGCGAGTTTGGACACCCAGTCCCTCGGTGCCAGGGCGTGCACACCGGTGAATGTGCACCGTCCTGGGTGAGCTAGGGGTGAAAGACACACTGGAGGATATTCCTCCTTGTAAAAATGTCCAAAAATATCTTGTATTTGAAGAAGAGCTCCATGCTCGCAGACCTCCCGGGCCAGCCCCAGGGAGGGTGGGTCATCTCCGGTCAAAGTCAGATCCGTACACCTGCTGGCGCTCCTGCTGGAGCAACCACGGACGCTCAGGGTGTTGTAGAGGAGGGAGACGACACTCTTATCGGACTAGGTAATGGAAAACAGGCGCCTCCGGGTTGCCTGGGGCCCAGGGGAGCACACCCTCTCCTTCGGGCCGTCAAGTCGGGGTGCCCGGTCGATTGGAGCTTCGGACGCACCTGGGGATGGAGCAGCTTGCTCCTCCCCGATTTGCGCGTTGACCTCGGGAGACTAAGATGGCCCGTCTGAAACGGATGTCCGCAAAGGTGGCCGCGGGCGCGTCGGGAGGCTTAGATTAGTTGGGGCCCCCCTGGCATGTCTTAAGAGCCAAACTTTGCCCTGCGCCTCCCCCCGCTTTGAAAGCACCCTTCCCGGTTACGGCCTCGATCCAGATGCCTCCTGCCCCTGCCCCCGGTGGATGGTTCCTCATGCGCCCTATGAGTGGCCGTGTTGTCTCGAGCCTAGGCCCGAGTGGAGCGAGACCCGTGTGTAGGGAGCCTGCGCATTGTGGTTCACCGTCCGGGGCTTCTCGGTTGATCCCAAAGGTAAAACATATGCATGTCGAACAGTCGTTCTGGGTAAACGGCGAAGCGACTCCAGGGGCTTGAGACACCCCTGGAGAAAAAGCTGTGGAGGAAGGTCCTCCTCCGAAAACAAAACGGACAGTGTCCGTGAGGTTGCAGATGGACGAGATTCCCATGCTGACTTTACTCCCTAGCAGGCTCCCAGGGAGAGTGCGGAGCTCCTGTCGGAGCGACCTCGGTCCTAAAACGGACCTTGGGGGTTTTGTCGAGGAGGGGACAAACGCTCCATTCGGATAAGGTGAGACGGAGAAGGTGCTCCACTTCTTTGCCTAAGCTACTGCACCCCAGGCTGCTGATTTTACTTCCCCCTTCTTTTTTTTCTTTATGAATCTTAGGAGGCTTGACTTGTCAATATTTCTCTCTCTTGCAGCTGCTCTTATAGACTTCTTTCCTTCCTTGACCTCAGCGGCTGCACTCTCCATCTTCTCGAGGGGTGTTTTGCCCCAGGTTTTCTTCCTGGTGTATTGCCTTGGCATGATGGCTTTTCTACTATGTTTATGACATTAAGAATAAAACATATGTCATGTAATATTACATTAAAATATGTTTAAGACTAAACTTAACTTGTGCCTCATGTCTCACTTTACCCCACAGCATTTGTCTCACTTTACCCCACCGCCACATTTTAGAAAAAAACTATCTCTCTTAGCAATTCAGGCTTATCTTCAGCTAGCATCATCACATGGTTTTATATGTTGGTAGTTCATCAACATGTATGATATATGTTTTTTTTACCTGAATCAATTTGTTGATTAACACAACAGTTGATTAAGTTGACAGCAAGAAAATTTACTTTTACATGCAAAAAAAATATTTTTGTGAAAAAAACATGCTTACGACAGCACCATGAGGTCCTCTCCTTCATGGCCAAGGGGAAATGGAAGGGGCTTGAAAACATAATGGTCATATGACCACAATTGTGTTCCATTGCCTAGATATATGGGGTGTCTCACATTACCCGATGTCTCACATTACCCCGTTCTCCCCAACTTGTTACCTTTCAATCATCTCCGTCTTCCTTGGATCTAATCGTGACAGCAGCGCTATACACTCGCTAGGAACGTTTTTAATTCGTGGAAGTTTTGCATTTGGTGAGCTAATAAATGATTAAAAATTTAGTGTACAGTTATTAAATTATGCCATCCAGTATCGTGGACTCGCTCTCTTGTTTCATACAAACGCTGCTGCCATTTTGAGACTATTTTTTTATACACTGTTGGATTATAAGATACAAACAAGTACAATTTTAAAACCGTTTAATCTGAAATCAATCTCTCTTATCTCCATAATTATTTATGTGTTGAAATGCTGTGTAATAAGTGTTATGACTGTATACCGTATCTCTTAAATGTCCGTCTAGTTTGAACTCGCCGCTGAAACTGCTCTCTCAGTGGAAGCTTTGCGTTTAAACATTTAATAAAATATTTCAACTCAGAGCAATATTTTTTGTCTAATTTTTTATTTATGTGGCAAGTAGCCGTGTAATAAGCAAGATAATGTACATCCAGCCGGTTGTTATCTCAGAATAAACCCCCTCAGGCTGATGAAGACCTGATCCTGATCACCCTGTCAGGGCTTATTTTGAGAGAACCAGCCGGATGTACATTATCCCTTACTTAACTAATGGACCTTATTAAACAATGGACCTAGTGTGCTTCTGATCTGGTCAGATTCGTGCAGTCTAATGCATTCTGCATCCCGTGCATCAGGGCAACTGGGTGACGGTGAGGCGCTGTAGTCGCGGGACAAACCACCGCTCTTCTGTTCCGATTACAACATTAAACAGATTCTCCCCACTCAGTGAAACACCCTGTAAAACTGAAATAACTGTAAGACTTGAGAAATTAGATAAATGCCGGACAGTCTGGTTAAGGAGCGACCAGACCCTGAGAAGACAGGATCTTGCTGGGAATTACCATTTGAACTCACCATTTGAGACAAAAGTCTCACCTCAGAATACATCTCTCTCTCCCCCATCCCCCACTCCTTCTCCCCCATGCGAAGATCACCAAAAACTCACACAAGAATCTAAATGGTTTGATGTGAATGATTATCATCGAGTATTATACATGTTTAGTATCATTTGAAATGTCTCAGTGCGACTGGTACAAATGTCTAATATCCAAATAAGTAAAACAAATGGTAATAAGGTTTTAAGAGTTTAGAGATAACTGGCACACAAAGGAGGGTTGGTCTCCTGGCAAATGGTCTCATACCCCCAAAAGGTGTAACCTCTGAATGCAAATTTCCATTGTTTTTGTAACTCAAGTTGGCCCATGATGATAAGAGTGACCAAAATTCTTAGCATTATGTATTTTAATGTCGGGTTCGCATCTCTTCTCTTAAATCCAGAGCTTTTGATGTTTTGTATTGATTATCTTTGAATTGATTATGAAATTGTCATGATACATTTACCTGACGTAATAAATTGTTACATTTGATTATTCTAACCGTCTTTGACATTATTTTCATTAAAGAGTTAAAAGGAATAGTCAAACATTCGCTCACATTTAATGATGCACAGATATCATTAAAACCTTTTCATTTATGGAGTCAGATGAAATAACGAGAGAATACATATTCAAATGTATTGCATTTAATCAAAAAATACTTTTCCATTAGAAAAGACAGTAACACGTAGAGTCCTTCCGCGCTGGTCGGAACCAACCCACTGTGAATCCTGTTGAAAGCAAGTGCTGGCTAAAGCTAATCGTAAATTCTCTGCGATTATTATTCACGTCGGCACTAACGATGTTCGACTTCGCCTGTCGGAGATCACTGAAATTAACATTAAAGAGGATGCTGCACACTGGTGGTGGTTGAGGAGAGATCCCCTCATATGACTGTAAAGCGCTTTGGGTGTACAGTAGTACATATGAAAGTGTTATATAAATGCCTCATTCATTCATTCATTTATTCATTCATTCATTCAAGAGGTGTGTGAACTCGCAAGTATGATGTCAGGCACTGTAATTTGCTCTGGCCCCCTTCCTGTTCGCAGGAGTGATTGTCCTCACTCAATGGCTGGTTGTCTAAGTGGTGTCCGCAAAATAATATAGTGTTCATAGACAATTGGAAAAGTTTTTGGGGCAGACCTGACCTGTTGAAAAGAGATGGTATTCATCCCTCCTGTGATGGTGCTGCTCTCCTCTCTAGTAATATGGCACATAGTCTTAGAGCTCAAACATGACAATCTGGGGCTCAGGTCAGGAAGCAGACAGACTGGCTAAACCGACCTAAACCTGGCTAAACCGACCGTCTGCTAGCTGTCTCACGTCACCAAGGTCAGATAAATCCCATCACATAGGCCTCGTTTACTCTGCAGGTCTTGATGCCAAATTCTGATTTGTTGCCGATATCCGATTTTTTTGACTGTCCATTTAACGTTCTTTCAATTGTGACCCATATCCGATTCATGTGTTTTTACACTTGCCATTCTATCTGAAACATTGCGCATGCTTAAAGGGTTAAATTCTCTAGCAAAGATGGACGAACGCGAAATATCCTTGATGCTAACTCTGCGATATATGCGAAGTTCGCCAAACATCGGCATGATTTTGAGGCGGAGGAGGAAAAGTGCATCATTGCAGCTGCGCATACGCTTCAGTTACTGTGTGCGAGAGAGATCTCAGGACTGGCGGGAGCATATTGTGGCGGGCTTTAACGAGAAGCAGTGGGTCCGAAATCTTATGATGAGCAAGCCAACCTTTGATATGTTGAGTCAACGTTTGTCCACATTCCTCTCCTACGACGTTAGGCGACGTTTCGTCAGGCCATCCGTCCCTTTGCAGAAGCGTGTCGGGGTTTCTCTCGTCATTAAACCGCGGAGACGTCGCCTAATGCCTCAGAAAACCCGATCTGCCTGTTTACATGACAGTCGCATTGGCACATATCTGATTTATATCTGATTTATTTCCACATATGAACATACGACATACGATCTCGAAATATCCGAATGCATGCGTTTTTTTCCTGTTTACTCGGTCATAGAACACATCCGATCTGTGTCACAGATATATGAGCAAAAAATTGGAATTGGGTCACATTTCAACGACAGTGTAAACAAGGCCATAGAGACTCTTTCACCTAGACATCATCATATAGAGACTGTGTCTGTTATCTGAACCAGGAAATACAAAAACTCCCAAACCCATTTAAGGGTAAAAATGTAACTAATGTGCCTTGTTGGCAGAGGCTATTTACACTAACTCCGCCCACTGACATCTGATAGGGCCAGACAAAATTAACCCAACAGTAGCAATAGTGTAGAAGTAAGGCATGTTGCAGAAAGTTTTGACTCAATCATCCCGAGATTTGAATCTGCCGAACTCGCTCTACTCCCTTTTCCCATCAAATATCAGACTTTTATTTTCAATAAAAATTAAGAATATATTCGAACAGTGAAAATAAAGTATCTTAAAAAAAAAAATGTTTTATTGGTTAGGGGTAGGTGTAGGGAGGGCTTTATTGTTCCAATAAGGCGGCATCCATTTAATTATTTTAATAAATATAATAATTTACACAATAACTGTTATTATTGCAAACCATTTAATGTACAACAACAATGAGGTGTAAATAGTATCTCCAACTATTTATAAGTGTAAATATCATCTAACTGCCATATACATTTATTGCATAGAAAATCCTATTTTTACACTGTGTAAATAAAATCTATTGCTATTTAAACTTAGTGTAAATAGCATCTATCACCACTTTGTTGGGTTTTGATTAGACTGGTGAGGAAACTACAGACCACGTTTTCAATCTGTTCTCACTCCTGCATATCCAAGACTTTTGCGCACCATTGTACCGATGATAAAAGAGCTGAAAGCGCTTATGTCTCTCTGCGATATCGTGATATCATTATTGGACTCCTGGAGAGTGGAACGGGTTTGGCTTTTTTGAATGACTGACAATGTTGGAACTTTATGGAAATGTTAGAAAAACCTTTTTGGAACATATTTTGTGTCACTTCTCTAAATTGACTGTCATAAAACTGAAACTGATTTAAAAAATCATAATCAGCTATTTATAATAAATAGATTTAAATCTAAATCTTAATTTGGTTTAATTTCCCCCAAAAAATATTATTTTTTTCTGAATTTCTGAATGGCCAGCGAATATGCTGGAGAGTAAAACATGCTGATGTTCTGTACAGCACGAATGAGTCACATACTGTATATTATGGAGAGTTTTGATCGTGACCTTGATGACTGTTCACAGCTGTGCGTGTGTTTAGGGTGGGACTGAAGGAGGCAGTGACTTTCCCCCCTCCAGCATCACACACACACACACACACACACACACACACACACTGACAGCAGCGCGCGCGACTGGAGTTTCTGTGCGCGTGAGCCGAGTAGCTGTAAAGGTAAGATCGACGCTCATTTCACACACTTTCATGTGGACTCGGTTTCTCTGAGAGGAAAAAGGCAAACACTTTTATATTTGTTTGAATTACCTGCAGGTTTGTGGTTCACTCTTTTCTCCACATGTTTTCATCCGATACTTTTTTCCAAGTAAATATAGAGACAGTGTCGCATCACACAGAGTCAGTGTGTGTGCTCTGTTGGGAATTCTAGTGTTTATTTGGGTTCGGATAAGGATAAGTTCTCTCTCAGGTAGATGTGTGACATGCTGAACCTGCAGCCTAAAGCCATCATGCAGAAGAGAAGAACAATCTCTCTCATCCGTGCGCGCGTGTGTGTGTGTGTGTGTTTACAGCAGCAGTATGTGAGGAATCGCGGTGAGCTTGATCAGGCTTGTATTGAGTGTGTGTGTGTGTGTGTGTGTGTGTGTGTGTGTGTGTGTGTGTGTGTGTGTGTGTGTGTGTGTGTGTGTGTGTGTGTGTGTGTTAAGATGTGAAGGGAAGCTCTGTAGAGACATGTCTGCAGTTTGAGGACTGCTGTGTTTCTCCTGCTGCTGTTTGTTCAGCTGTCCCAACAGTCTGCATGATATGTGTCAACTTTTATTATTACCATATATATATATCTATATCTATATCTATATATACACTGCCTGGTCAAAAAAATCCCTGTTTGGATTTAAATAGGCAAATGCCTTAGAGTCTATGATTGGATCAGTATTGCAGTGATTGTTATGTTTCTTATATGTTTGGCAACAGTTCTTCTAACTCTAATTGATGGAGTGTGTAGCTTTTCATCTCTTAAACAACCATGTAGGAAGAACATCTTGGTCATATTCCAGCATGATAATGTGAAGATTCATAAGGCCCAGACTGTGAGAGAATGGTTGTGAGGAGAATGAAGAATCATGTTCACCTCAGAGTCCAGATCTGAGTCTCAGTGAGAGTGTTTGGGATGTGCTGGAGGAGACTTCACAGAGTGCTGGACTCTTGCATTGACAAATCGAGATCTGGACCAAACATTGATGCACCTTTTGGTGGAAATAACATCATAACATTTATTTCCATTCCATCAATGTTGAAGTATATATGATAGGGCCAATCTATCTATCTATCTATCTATCTATCTATCTATCTATCTATCTATCTATCTATCTATCTATCTATCTATATATATATATATGCTAGTAAACTCCCAATAAGTTGAGACATTTTTTTTTTTTTTTGCTTAAGTACACACTAAAACACTCAGAACTCCATAGCAACCCTACATTGTAAAGGTGCGTTATGTCAAGCATGCGTTTACTGTGCAACCATGTGACTCGCTGATTAACTATAGTACATCGCATCGTTGGAGAAACTAACCAACGAGTGACGACTTTTGTGAAACCATATTAACATGTTCACACCTCTGTTGTTTGAACCACGTCTCTTGGAAAAAATTTTTTTTGGGAAACATAGAATTGTTGAACTACTGTATGTTGGCAATGACGGAACGTGTGACGATAGTTGGCTAGCTGAATCAAATTATCACTTTAAATGTTAAAGACACTTAATATAAAGTGGGTTCAATGTATTTTTATTCTTTGAGCTGTTCTGCTTTTCCTGCAGTAATGTTTTCAGTTAGATGGGGATTATGGGATATTAGTCTGTTTCCTAGCCGTGATTGTTCAGGAGATTTCTCAGCTCAAGGTACCAGCCGCCACTGATCTCAACACTAGTCTTGTGACTCAAAAAAACCTTTTACCATTTTGCTATTTTTATGTGGTGTAAATTGAAATCCATAGTGTCTCTACAGAGGACAAGCGCTTCTGAGAATGGATGGATGAATAATGTGTATAGTTTCCTTTTATGATGTTTGAGTGTGTCACAGGTTTTCTTTCATGTGTGGTCACTGGTTCGGTCTGGGCTTTAAGAAGAGCTGAAGCTCATTGATCTCAGAATTCCTCCCTAATCTGTGTGTTATGATTGCACTCAATGATTACAGAAACTGAGAAAATAAAGCTGTATGTGGTGAAGCGCCCGAAACACAACGTGAGTTCACACGAGTTCAGCTTGAGTTCAGCAAGTACCTAAATCACAACGAGACGCATTGAGGAGGTTAATGGAGACAGGCTGGGTCTGTTTTGGGGCAGAAAGGCCTTTGCATGTCACAGAGTGGTGCAGTTTGGTTACGCAGGGGCTTTACCAGCGGAAGCAGATACTGCTCTTTAAATACTACAGTATTTAACACTCATTACAGGGAATTATCTACTGCGTGCGGCACCAGTTTAACTGTACATGTCATTATTCATGTCCATGGCTTTAATGATGAAGAACGGTGGATTTGGGATTCTACTTCTCACCCGTCTGATCCACAAATACGCCTTAGCCCTATTCTGATAATAATTGTTTCTCATGTAGACGTCTGTAAAAATAAATTAGCGTGGCACCTCAGTGATAAAACTCGTGCATTGGGAGTTATTGACGGTGAAGGAGTGAGTTTTGTAATTCCACAAACCCGCTGATCACGTGGTCAGTCACATGATCATCTGCTGTAAATAACATGTCAAATGCTTGGAATAATACGAATAAATTCGTATTAATTTAATAATAGGAAAATAATGTTCTATTTATTATTTAATTATTTAATTCTCATCTTTAAAAATAGGAAGCTAGTCACATCTACGCTATATTCAAAATGGTTCTTATATCCTTACATTTTATCTCCAAATGATGTTATTTTAAAAGTATGGAAATTAGCGGAAACAAATGAATGCAGACTCTTATTTACATGAAGTGACAATAAAGCTGCTTGGTTTGTATTTTTAATGTTGTGCATAATAGCCTACATATTTTAAAGGGCACCTATTATGCAAAATTCACTTGGTGTTTGAACATAAATGTGTGTTGGCAGTGTGTGTACACAACCACCCTATAATGATAAAAATCCACCAAGTGCTTTTTAAAAAATCCCCATAAATCATAAGCACAGTCTCAGAACAAGCTGTTCTCAGATTCGGGGCAATGTGACGTCACTTTGCACAGACCCCGCCAACGACTGTTGATTGACACTACAGTTTGAGCATAGACCCGCCCTGAGTGAGCTGGACACAGAGTCCGCCATTGTTCGACGCTTGAGCAGCTGTAGACAAGACTGTCTCCTAAGCGATTGAGGTGTGTTGTTGTTGGATGTCAGAATGAACATATCAGTCTTCATTTACTCTCGTTGTTACTCGAGGATGGATCTGTACCAACTGTTCGTGATCCAGATTACACTCTCCGGAGCGACAGGACTAATGTTACTGAACACGGCAGAAATGAAAGTGAGAGCGCGCACTTTATGACAGCTCATCGAATCATTTTACGGACATAAGGTTTACCAGTTTATTAAGCACAGACTGAAAAGGTGTGTATATATTTGTTTACTGTTAGTTGTTGTAACGAGTGTTTTGTGTACTTCGCTGTGTATGTTCCATGATAATGAAAGGGGGAGAGAGAGAGAGTTTATGGATAAGACTTTAATGCTCACATCTTATACTGTGTTTATTTAGCTGTTCTTACAGTGATTCTCTGGAGTAAAACTAACGCTCATCTTTTGTGTGATGTACAATAAACTTCACTGAACTCATCAGTATATTTTGGTCATCATTCAGACGGGGTCTGCTACAGCAGGCTTGTATTAATAGTGGATAAAAGCAGATGACAATAAGTTATAACCATAATTAAACTAAACTACCTGTTCTATCTCCATACAGCATATATTCTCTGGCTCTGTGGGCATTATTGTCCGACTACGAGTCGAAATTAACACGGCAACTGAGAGTTTCTGTTCTGATATTATCAGATGAGATTGTCCTGGCTCTGAGCGCGAGCTCGTGAGGCTCCGCCCCCTGGGCCGGCAGCAGCAGTTAATTTGCATTTAAAGGGATACACACTAAAACGGCACGTTTTTCTGAGCGCCAAAAAATGACAATTTAAACATGCTGTAAAAAATGATCTGTTGGGTATTTTGAGCTAAAACTTCACATACACACTCTGGGGACATCAGAGACTTATTTTACATCTTGTGAAAAGGGGCATAATAGGTGCCCTTTAAAATTGTATCATATATATTGCTGTCACAATAACGCCCCGTTTCAAATGTTTAGGTGCTTTTTTCTCTTTCTCCTTTTTGTTTGCTGAGGTGGAGCGCTGATGAAATATTGTTCTTGTAAAAACGTTCCAGCATTTCAGTAATAAAAGTGCACATCTTTCAAATGCATGCAGATTACAGTGAAGCGCAACAGTTATTGTACGTACTGTGGTTGGCAGAGATCAAAAAGTATTTAAACAGCGAATTTTGAAGCGATCTCTTCATGTAAACTGTTGTGGATTCATGTGAGATGTGGATTCGGACGGCAATTAAATCACCACACGATCTTTGTGTTTGTCAAAAAACAGTAGGTAATTCGGCCAGGGATTTCTTACGCCGGTTGTGGGAGAAAAACACTGACATTCTGGATTCAGACGGCAATAACATCACAGACTTACCCTGTAAGAGGGGAGAATACCTTACGACCCCCTGAGAAACAGTTACCGTCCGAATAGGGCTTCAGGTTGTTAAGGTTGTGCTGATTTGCTTGTACAGTCTTTCAAATGGCAGGTACACTTCATGAGTGTATTGAAGGTGATTTACTAAGAATTCACGAGATCCTTTGCCCATATAATCTTTAAGCTAATAAGGTTAGGCATATTTGGCTTGCTGTCCGCAGTGTTCAGCTCGAGCTCAGATAAACCCCCCGTGGGAACACTAATGCTCGGATGAGGAGTATGGTAACGAGATGCCTAAATGACCCAGGTGGAGCTGGGGAGGAGGAGGGACACCAGAACAGCTGATGCCGAGGTGAGCGGCTGCTTATCTGCTCCGCTGGTTCATTGAAAGATTAGATGGGTTCACTCCTCCCGAAATTACGTTGTGAATTTCACTAATTACACATAATTAGGCCAGACGTACTCTCCAAACAGTCATGTCCATGACTGACAGCTCTCACAGATCATGAAGCACTCGCTGAAGGAGTCCAGAACCACAGGAGCTGAGAAAAGCAGATCTGAAAATAAACCGAGGTCTGTCTTATCCAGCACACCTGCGATGAATTGAGTATTCGTTTCAACAGGACAAAAGCGCATCATGTTCAGCTTTTTATTAAAATGGTTGATCACAATAAATAAGTGAATATCACATGAGTGTGTGTTATCAGAGTCTGCGGGACAGGTAAATGTGGCCCAGATCCGATGGTTTTGCTCATATGTGACTCAGATCTGGTTTCTCTCGTGAGAGTGTGAACGGCACAAACCACACTGAACCTGAACTTTTCAATTTCTATTCGTGCCAAATGTATGTGGTCCTAAATCCGATACAGGAAAGATGTTTTGCTATGCGAGTACGCGACCTCAGTCTGAACAGTCATATGGGAATTCATGCGACTTTTACGTCACTCTAGATCAACATTCGTCACATTTCTGCGCTCATGGGAGTCTCTTCAAAGATTTTACATTCCCACGCTATAAATAAACATGTAGTTGCTTACTTTAATGTTCTCTGTGTTTACTCTGTGTTGACAGTGTGCTGCGTGTGCATGTGGGTAACCAGTTCAGGACCAGGATATGTCCCCACTGGAATCTGATATTGGACACATTTAAAACAACAATGTGAACAGATATACAAAAGAAATTGGATCTGAGCAATAAATCTGAATTGAGCACTAAGACTCGCAGTGTGAACGTAGTCTAAGTGCAAACAGCTCATGATGTTGGCAAAAGTTCCTCTTGCAGCATCTCTTCTCTTCTCTAATGATGAGGGCGGGGCTTTAACCTGTCTCTCACATGAGATCAGCCAATAGCAAACCACAACCATCCAATCAATTCCCCACAGACACAATCAAGCCCCGCCCACATTTGTTCTTGTTCCAGAAGCGTTTCGTCGTTATCAGCAGTTCAACAAATCGGTGTTTCCCAAAAACATAGTTCAAACGAACATTCGCAAACGGCATCGCAGAGTTGTGTGTGTTTGGAACGACAGATCTTGACCTGTGGTCAGAAGAAGAGTTTTTTGACTTAATAAATCCTTATCTTGAGCAAAATAATCAAGACATTCAGTACAATCTATATGTTTCATTTCAAATACATACAAATGTCACGTCTTTTAGTTGGTCAAGAGATTTAAAGCACTGTTTTTGAAGCATGTGCGTAAGAACGAGCCTATGATCAAATCTGGAAATAAAGCAGAATAACTGAGAAAAATGAGAGATAGTCCTCAGATGTCTGTCAATTATAGCAAAACATCTGGCAGTAATTCAGTCTCAAACGGCTTCATCCACCATCCACCGTTCGTCAACGGACAGGGTCGTAAAATTTTCGTCATTATCTATTATTACCTGTCATTTTAATTTTCACATTTTAATAATAATAAGCCATTTAATAAGCCATTTAAATTGTGCTTTTTTGAACATACTTAATATATTTAAATTATACTTTACTAAGTGCATATTAAATGTATTATTTTGAAACAACTTCAAGTATATTAAGTGTATTTCAAGTTATGCTTCGGATCAGTTTTAAGCTATTCGCAATATATTTTAATATATTAAATTGTGCTAAAATGGAACCACTTCAAGTACATTAAGTGCAATTTAAGTGTATTTCTGTTCAGTTCATTTAAAATATACTTCCATATGTCTTAAACTACAGTTAGAATATATGTGAAGCTTAATTTTAATAATGCTTCAAGAACATTTCAATAGCATTTGAGCTCATTAGAAATGTATTAGCATTACAGTACTAGTTTATTATTGTCACGGTTTGGGTTTTGTTTCTTGTCATTGTCATGTTTCTGTGTCTTGTCATGTGATTCTCTGTTTGTCATGTGATCCTGCCATGTGTCTGGTCATAGGTTTATCTGATCATTGTTCACTGGTGTTCCTTGTCAGCCGTCATGTTTGCCCTGTGTCCTGGTCGAGTATTGTTTGTTCTATGTCCCAGATCCAGTTTCTTGTTTTCTAGTCTTGGTTTTGTGTTCCTGTTTTAGTTTAGAGTTTTCCATGCCTGGTCATGCTTTTGTTTTGTGTTTGTTTCTCAACAATCTCAACTCGCCTCCAGTGAATTTGTTACAATTATAAAGGTTTGTTTTTTTTTTTTGTTTTTTTTAGCATTCAAAATGGTATATTAAAAGTGCAAAAATAATTTAAAATAAATGTTAAGACACACTCTTTGAAATCAAGAACCTAGAGCACGTTAAAAAAGTACAGCAGCAGATATAATCTCTTGAACATAATGCATTATAATACATGAAAGATCAGTGAAATGCTATGGCAGAGATATTTTAATAAAAAAATTAAAAGAATTAGAACATTTGTGTTATACCTGTATTACTGAAAAGTAAATAAGCATCACAAAGTTACAGAAAAACAATGTGCAGAAGTGAATAATGCATTATGTACGAACTCAGGCCTATAAACGGCTGAACCAAAGACACAGAAGAGTTCAAAGGTCACATCTTCATCTTCAAGTGGACGATCACTTCTCTGAGTACGACTCAGTTTCCACATCTGAGGGCTTGTGGTTCAGACGCTGTAGTGTGTGAAGACTGCTTTATCACTGGGTCTGCGAAAGGAAGAAGAGTTTATATAGAATTAACCAATGATTAACATTTTTGAATCCATGTTTGAATATGTGTATTATAATTAGCATAGATATGCATTAGAATTGTGTTGTCTTCTCAGTTTACCTTTAAGCTTTGGCTATATCCTCATCAAGCTGGACATGAGTGTGTTTATCCTCGTGTCTGTCGTCACTATACAGAACTCTATGAGTTACACTGAACATGAGATTAGAAGAAGCCCAACACAACTTACAGTGAGCAGAGTTAAACTCTCTGATATAGTTATTATCAGTAATAAAGAAACCTCTGAGTATTAGAGGTTGTATACTGATAATTGTGGTTTATTTAAACCTAGGGTATTCCCCATGAACGTGTGTATTGTGCTCATGCTAACATGCTCTCTCTTCACCTCTGTTGCAGAGATTTAAGGAAATTAGAAGTTGTGCAAAAATATTGTTTGCCAGAACAACCAGGACAAGTGACCTGCAGCTTTACTAAAGAACAATTAAATAATCAGATTTGTACAAGAATGACTCGAAGGAAGCACAACTGGACTCCTGAAATGAGACATGAGATTAAACCACATTACTACTCTCTTCCTCACTCGTCTCTGCACTCAGACTTCAGTTTCTCTTCTATAGCAGCCGCTCTGAAAAACAACAAACATTAAGATTTCACAAAAAAATTGCAATATATACATATAACATGTTTTTTTCAAACTTTAGTTTACATCATAACAATGAAGCCAAATTGTTCAGGAAATCATACATAAATACACAGCTTCATTTTGCAAATAAAACTAATGTTTATGTAATGTTGTACATGTTATAATAACTAATTGTGTTTTAGATGCATTGGGCGATGTTTTATAGTTGTGTTAAGACAGACAAATGTCTCCACGTAGATTTTAAACAGATTTATCAAAGTCTTTAGACCTGTCCACCGAGGGAAAACTAAACCGTGAGCGATTTATTTATGCAAACAGCAACTAAAACTCACCAGTATCTTCTGAGGCTGTATCTTCATCTCCTCGAGTCTGCTTCGACCTCGACTTGAAAAGCTTGGCTCTGATTGGTCAAACTGAATGTAGCTGAACTGAAAAAGACGTGCTGTTACACTTTGTGTCAAAAATATGACTGACGCAGACAGTGATTTAATACAAATCTTACCTAGAATCACAAAATAATGACATTCCAAATGTCATACGACATGCAAACTTGACAAACAAACAAAAACAAAAAACTACGTTTTCTATTAATTAGTTCCCCCAGAAAACTCTAAATCCTGTCATCGCCCTTCAGTAGTTCCAAACCGTTTAAGACTTTCGTTCATCTTCGGAAGGAAAACAGATATTTTAATCGCTCGACACGATCACTCTATATAATGTAACAGTTTAAATGTATACTTCTAAATCTAATCACATTCAAGTAACACAAGCAGAGATGAAGCACGCACAGCATATCTGATAAACCGAAGCTCATTATCATTAGAACCAATCAGAGCCGCTCAGCGTGTTGAACGTGTTACACGTGGGCCTGAATGAGTTCACGTAGAGTAACAGTGCAGCGCTTCTGGGTTTTACATTACACGCATCACACACACATGACCAGCGTCGGCCAATAGTGAGCCTCCGTTCTGACGTATGACCCAGAAGCGCTGCGCTGTTACACTACGTCAACTCACTAAGAGACAAACAGACGAAAATTAAGAGTTCAATAAAGTCGTTTTTTTTGCTGTTTTTTGCACACAAAAAGTGTTCTCGTCGCTTGATAAACTAGTGGTTGAGCCACTGTAGTCACTAAACTATTTTAACGATTTCTTTAATAACTTTTCTGGGCCGGTAAGTTTCAGTAACAGAGAAGCCTATGGAGGAGTGAGCCAGCTCTCAGATTTAATCAAAAATATCTTAATTTGTGTTCTGAAGATGAACGAGAGTCTTACGGGGTTGGAACAACATGAGGGAGAGTCATTACTGATAGAACTTTCATTTTTGGTTGAACTAACCCTTTAACATTAACCTTATAGTCCACAACAGCCACTCGCCACCAAGTGGACAGGGGTCAGAATTACACTTACACAATACAGTACATCACTCTCTGTGTAATATGTCAAAATGACGGACCGATTTTAAATTTGTACCTAACCCTACACTGCTAAACAAATTCTGTTAAAGGGGTCATATAATGCCATTTTTGTACAAGCTAATATGATTCTTTAGGGTCTAAATTAAAAGTTTGTAATATACTTTAATTAAAAATTCTCATTAGTATTGTAAGAAAACACTCATTTTACCTGGTCAAACACAGCTCTGTTTTCAGCACGCCGTTTGAGTGCATGTGTCTTTAAATGATAATGAGCTTTGCTCACCCCGCCCCTCTGTTCTGTGCGTACACCGTTTGTAATAATAACACAATAACCATAACGCGTTGTTCATTATAAACGTGGGATTATGAATTATATTGAGAACGTCGTACATAGAAAACATGCCATAATGTACCCTGAGTGTAAAAATAGCCGCATTCGTGAAGCGTGCAAGCGATTTGCAAAGATTAATATAAATATTAATATAAAGGTTAATAAAACGTTACACTCACTTCTTCTTCTGGAGGTTCAGCAGGAACACGAATAGTTGGTACCGATTCTTTTTTCAGGAGCAGCTTCTTAGCAAAACCAGCTTTATACTGACCCTCGTTTATAAAGCAGTCTGGTGTGTGAAATGATTCGCGCAAACATGAAAACATTGACGTTGATCGTGGGGAATATTCCCTTCGAAAAAAAAACTCAGCCACTGCGTCTTCAGCGGTTCAGATTTAGGAACATCAACATGATGCTGTGTTCCTTATTGCACCGAAGAACAGAACACCGCCATTCTGCTCAAAGACAGACAGTGCTCCAGCTATCAACAATGACCGCGCCGGTCCGCGCGGGCTATGATTGACAGCTCGCTCACGAGTGAGGGCGGGTCTGTGTTGAAACGCTCCTGTCAATCAGCAATTGTGGGAGGGGCGTCGATTTTGTGACGTCACAATATCGAACAGCTTATTTTGAGATGGGGGGAAACGTATAAGAAGATTTAAAAAAAACCACTGGATGGATTTCTATCATTTTATGATGGTTGTGTACAGGCACTGCCAACACACATTTCAGTACAATCAACTTGTAAAAGTGCATGTACCATTATATGACCTCTTTAATGATGGAAAAAAGTCCTGTTATCGCGACCTCTGGGTTCAATATATGATTAACCCTCTGGCATCCCTTTATATGATGCTTGTTTGGAGCGGCTCCTGAAATTACAGCTTCATTCACGGAAACCCCCAGAAACCACAAGACTTTTACAACCCATGACCCAATCTCTACCTGTACTGTTAATTACAGTATGTTTTCTTTTTATAATTTTTTTTGGTAACACTTTATTTTACAGTGTCCTTGTTCCATATGTTACATGTACTTACCATAGCAATAACAGTAAATTAAGTATAATTACATGCAAATAACCCTCAACCAACCCCTAAACCTACCCTAACCCTATAGTAAGAACATGTAGTTCATTATTATTACTCAGTACTTAAATATATAATTACACTGTAATAATGACACCTTAAAATAAAGTGTAACCAAATGTTTTATACATGCAAACTTAAAGTAAATCAGGCCCGCCCTTACGAAAAAGAAGTATACTACAAGTTAATTTTATGAAGTATACTTAAGTAATGTTCAAGTATATTTTTAAGTATGCTTTATTTAGTAAGTCTACTAATATCAATGTGTACTTGTAGTAAACTTGTAAGTGTACTATTTTAATACTGCTTGGGACTAAATTGGCCCACTTTTAGTATATAAAAGTATACGTTTAAGTGTACTATAAGTGTAAGAGTAGTAAACTTTAAGTACACAACAAGGTTTCTCATTTGTAATGCATCTGTAATACAAGTGAACTTATAAGTATACTAGTAGGTTACTATTTTAATACAAGTAGTACATGTTTTAGTTTATGAAGTGTCCTCTCAGTAAACTACTATAGTTTACACTCCAAGTATACTTGTAAGATTTCTTTAAGTGAACATAACATTATACTTATAGTTTACTATTTATATATTATTGTTGCACTTGCAGTATACTATGTAGATATTATGTTTTTATACTTGAAAAATACTTTTAAATGTACTTTAATTTTAAAAACATTTTATTAGCTTCATGCATCCTTTTTTATCAACACTTGAATGTCAGTAAGTTTCATAAAGAAAGGCAACATTTTAAACAAAAAAGTTGAGAAAATCACATATTTGTGAAAGACTACGCCTTGATCAGATTCAGAACGATGATCAAACACAGATGGAGGAGATCTGAACTGATGAAGCTTCAGTCGTTTTCTCTTCATGGGTTCGACATTTCATTTGGTAATATTAAGCAGTTTTGATTTACACGCTGTTTAATGTTTGATGATCACGTTATTTTACATTTGAGAGAGCAATCTTCTATCACTTGTTTCAGCTTCTTCTTCTCCTGTGTTTTGATCTGGAGATTCTGTACTAGTAGATGTGTCATAGCGCCCCCTACTTCAGTCAATGAAGGGGAAAGAGTAAAGTAGAATTAAAGTAAAGTCCTATGTACTCTACCAGTGGACTAGCCTACACAAAAATTCAGATAGAATTAGAAACAGTTAGAAATATATCTGTTTTATATCAATATTCTAATCAATATTTTCAAACAATGTAAGTTTCATAAGACTAAAACTATGTTTAATAAGCTACTCGATCAAAAGAGTTAACACAACTACAAGCCAAGTATACTTTGAATACTTAATTATACTTTAAGTATATGTCGATCAAAAGATTGAGTACAAGTACAGGCCAAATATACTTGGATTTTTCTGAAGTACATAAAGTATATTTCTGAGAAGTACATAAAATATATTTCTGAGAAGTACATAAAATGTAGACTGAAAGTATACTTTCTTATTTTTTAGTTTAAAAGAAGTATACTAATAGAACGCTTGAGTAAACGTCTTCTTCGTGAGGGTGTGTCTCAGGAGTTCAGAGATAATGCTGTCATTGAGATGAGAAACGACTGATCTGGCTTTTCATTTCGCAGTCTTTGTTACCCTGATGAGGTTGGCAGCGTGTGTGTTGAGCCGCAGAGTATCCACAGGGCTTCATAAAGCTAGGGTTTTTGAAAGGGCTGCCATTAAAAAAACAGTTGTGTCCAAGACAAAAATACACCATGAATGCAGCACGAAATCTGGATCCCTGAGATGTGGAACTTAAAATATAACATGGTCTGATGAGTTATCATTCACGTTTCCTGTAACCAGACTGGTTTACTGGTTTAGAGAAAGCCATCTTAACATTCGGCTAGCTTCATTGCCAATACAAGGCTTTAAACTCTTAAAAATAGTAGATCATATTTTTTGACACCAATGATTACTGTAAAGTCTGTTATTCTACTGCTGTTCTACTGTTTCTACTCAGTCTCCTTTGCTCTAGTCCTCGCCGGTCTTTAGTTGTGATGGGATATGATTTTGTTATTCTGCTGTGTGTCGTTAATATTCCTAGTTTGCCTGTGTATTTTTCTGCCTATGTTTTCCGTTCTCTTTGTCGGTTGTCGTTAATGCTTATGTTGAGTTTGGTAATGCTTTCGTTCTATTAAAGTCCCCCTGTAGTCGATCCTTATATCCCTTAAAACTCATCTTTGATCACCAAAATGACATATTTAAACTTTTTTTTAAATTTCTTCATGCCTTAAAATATCTTGAATGTAACTCGACACCCTTGCCTCATTTAGGGTCTATGAATATGCAAATGAGACCCGCCTCCACTCACTGGGTTCCACCACAGGGGTACTTTACATAAGTATTGTTTTAACTTCATATTCATCATCGTGTTCCAGTTTGACACCACGCTTTGCTTCAACCTGACTTTTGCATTCATTCACACATTTCATTTTTGTATTTGCCTTTAAAGTTTCCAAAGCCTTTCATTTGTTGGATTACAGGAAGAAATACGGAGGCTGAAGAGAACATTTGAGCAGATTTACACTGTGGATCTCAAGATGAGTAAATCGACTCTCACTGCTGTCTTTATCGGTAGGTGTTTTTTTACGATTTTCTTTTTTATATATATAAAATTGTACTTCTGAAAACCGGTATATTTACTTAAAGGTGTAATCACATGACCTTTTATTAGGGGTTCAAGCGCGTAGCCCTGTTACCCTATTGTAATTGTTGAATTTTCGAAGGATCAGCATTCTCCCCTAAAAGTGAGCGGGCAGACCAAACCGTAAGTCGTAGAGACTTGAAACTTTGAGGGCTGGTAGTACTCACACCGCCTACAACGTCACCAATGCTCGCCCCAAACGGCCTGATGGTGGCGCTACAGCGGTCAAAAGTACAAAATGGCTCATAACTCCTAAACCGTTAGGCGAAATTTTCTGGTATTTTGGATTTTTTGAAAAACCTACAATTGCGAGTTCTAGGTTTTTGGCCCGATCGGAATCAAACCAGTGCAGCAAGATTCTCTGAAGTCTGATTGTCAATAGTTCTCAATAAAACTACCCCCTAGTGGCCGCCAAAACGTTCGAAGTGGGAGGAGCCACTTTTACTAAAAATGGCTATAACTCGTGAACGGAATGAGACATTTTCACCAAACTCAGCGCACCTATGTAAGAGCTCATTTTGTGGTCGCGTTGAAGAGGACATGGCGACTGGCCACTTGGTGGCGCTATAACAGGAAAAAACTGGAAAAAACATAAAATGGCTATAACTACTTCACCATTAGTCCGATTGACTTGAAAATTGGCATCCAGTGTCTTTGAAATTTGAGCAGCTTTCAGACAAGGTTAACGGTTAGCGCCTTCACATTTTTCACGTGTGTAAAGGATTGTGTATCGTGTCATTTTTCACACACACCCACGACTGACATTCATTCCGCATAGTAGAATTCCTCTTTCTGAGCAACTTTGCCTCTAGGACTGCCGCCGTCCATCGCATCGTTCTTCAAATATTGGAGATTATTTAAAAAAACAACTTGTCCTGGGTTTTTGGCTCAACCTCGATTAAAACCTCTGCGGCACAATTCTCAGGACCCTCTAGGTCAACAGTTATCAAAAAAAGAAATAACTTTGGCCTCTGTATAGCTATAGCAGGGTCATTTAAAAAACAGGTGTGGCCAAGTCTACCCAAAAGCCTATCATTCCTAAATGAATGATTTCTATGTGAATATTAAGCGTAGCGTTAGTTCTGGCAGGTCACGTTAGTCAAGCTCGCATCAGCTGACTCTCAGCTGATCTTCGTCTACCTATAGGAACATGACGCCTATCACTGTATTCATATATAAGCTCCTCCAGTATTATCAACAGCTATGGCGTTTCTCAGGAGCGAATTACCCTCCTCCCTCCCCAGCTCCTCCTCTCTCTGTCAGGATTTGGCCTTCTGAGTGCCCTTTGAATCAGAATAAATTCTCAAATTATGTTGTACTTAAAATCTTGAATTAATGATATCTGCAATACATTCATGTTGGTTCTGTTGTGTTTCCCTAAGGGGGGTTATTGATGCTCTTGTTCATGCTAGACTGCATTGATGCACAGGGAGTTCTTGCCCAGAACAGAACCATACCGCTAATCCAAACTATATGCTAATGGCCAATCATATTTGACGATAGTGGTCTTGACAGAAATATAGTAAAGTGTCATTTATTCCTGTGATCAAAGCTGAATTTTCAGCATCAATTCTGTGGTTTCCTATTGTTATTGTCACTGATTTCACTGTTAAATATAAATCTGACATAGGCTTTATATGTATTTATATACTTTCATAAACAGTAAATATAAAGAAAAGTATTCATTTTAGAGTCTCTGTGATGTTCTACGCTGCTATAAGCGGTTTCACATGTGTACATTATGACCACAAGACAAAACACTAGCTGGATTTACAGCCCGTTCAACATCAGAGAGGTGGAAGGGACGAGTATTAGGGAGATAAAGCACTTACGCTTTATTTCGGATCACAGTTTTACTGCTACTCTGAGTTCTGAAAATATGCCAGGAATAGTCTTACATTGGTCTTATTATGATTTCAGAGACCGTAATAACTTGAATAATGTTGTCTCGTAATTTGCTTTTGCATTATGTTCTGTATGTTCCTAGCATTTCTGCTGACTTCCAGTGGAGCAAAGCCAAATGGAAAGAACAAGAAGCAAAAACAAGGTAGCTTCAACGGGGGGGACCCTTTCAAAATGTACTCCTTTTTACCATATTTACACCTAAATGGTGCATATTAGTATCTCAAAGGTACATCTTAGTACCTAAATGGTATATATTAGTAGCTACTGAAAGAGTGACAGTGACAACTTTTTATTTATTTTTTATTTATTTTTTTTAGACTCTATGCTAATAGTAATTTGCATGTTTGCCACATTCTTCTGACACTGATTCTGCTTTTCCAGTCGTTCCAGCAATTGAATGTGAAATGCGGGCTGGAAAGATCAATCTCCAAGAGTTTATCGTGAAGTGTCCAGGGAACTGCAGGGAGAGCAAAGAGAAGGTCTATGGGACGGGTGTGTTTGCCTCAATCTCCAGTATCTGCAATGCTGCTATTCACAGGTGAGCTCAAACAGCTTGTGTTTAATGAGACCCGATGTTATGAGACTAGCCTGTGCTAGTTTAATGAGATGTTAAAGTCTGATCAGTATTAGAGTAAGACACAATACTATGCAAAAGCTTGGACTGCCTTGACCAAATTACAAGTTGCTAATCTAATCGAAAAGAAACTAACACAAGTAAATTTTTTTAACTAACACATTAAAAAATACATACTATCAGTCTGTTCTTTGTTGAGTAAGAAGTTTTCAATGCTATTTTATTAATAAAAGTTCTTTGGAGTCCTATGGTGCTGTTTTCCATGTTCGTCTTTCTTTAGTGTGTAATGTTGCTGTTTGAGCATGAAAAAGCTCCGGTTATTCTCTATATCAGAGTCAGTGTTTCAATATTCCTCATTTAATAATTAATATGCAGAATAAAGGGGCGGGGCCTAGTTGAGTTAGTTAGTAGTGTGTTAAACTGGCGGTTATGGCAAGGGGCGGGACATTTCCCAAACACACTCGAAGCGCTCGACCAATCACAACACACTGCTCCAGCCGACCAATCAGAGCACAGTGTGCTTTTCAGAAGGAGGGGCTTCATAGAGACAGGAAGTAAACAGAGCGTAACTGACAGACTGGGAAGAGAGGAGCCGCAACAATGGAGAATATGAGGAAAATAATCAACATCTGAGCATGGAAACCTAGTAGATCCCAAAAACAACATCAAGACTTTGTACTATGACCTCATTCATGTTTTACCCCACATGATAGCAGCTCAACACTTTCTGTAGTTCTTGTTGTTCTTAGTAGTTGTTGTGGTGTGGGGGAAATTAAGCTTTTTATAGCATTCCTTACCTGTCTGAACCCTGTATATGAGGCTGTGGCTGTACCTCAAGCAGGGAGAAGATGTCTTTAGAGATCGCTTAAGGTCTTCCCTGCTTTGCGAGCATCTGGTAGCATCTGATCCTCAGGCGTCTGTTTAGAGGGGCTCCTGAGAGGTTTGGAGAGTACATGAATTTATATCATGGCCTCAGAGGTCAAGTTCTGACACTATGAAACTTGATAAATGAGCAGATTTACACAGGGGGATCAGGTTGCACAAAATGCCTCTTCAACAAATACCATTTCTTATTGCTTGCTGTGGTGTATCGGTCAGTGCACATGTGGGCTGCTGGTCTGCATCATGTCTAGGACTCATTCCCTGCTCTCTCCTTGGTCTCCTTTCCCTCTTATACTTTGGTACACATTTTGTACACCGCAGTATAAGGCAGACTGCATGCATTGAGTTTGGATTATCTCCAGAAGTGATTAAACCCTCTTTGCCATTGGATCTCAGTCAAATTTAAGTTGCAAGATCTCAATTGAATTGCGTATCTAATTAAGTAAATGCATTTGCATAGCATTCTATAATTAGCTGTAAATTAAATGTAATGTTTTGTCTAGATATTTGCTTAAAGCTACCGAGTTTACTGGATCTCACATGCATGGTGTTTTGCTGTTTGTTGTTTTCAGTGGAGTCATCACTAACTCTGGAGGAAAGGTAATCGTGATGAAGATGGCAGGACAGGCGATCTACAAGGGCAGCTTTGCCCACGGCGTCCGATCCCTGTCCTTACCCAACTGGAGAGAATCATTTTCTGTCTCAGGTAGGGTGAACTTTACTCTGAGCAAACACTCCTACATGTAGGCTCGCTATAGAGATCAAAATGAAATGAGAAACATGGAAAGACACACTAATTTCGTAAGAAACTTACTTTCTCATATTTTTTAACTTATGTTTTGAATGTTGGATTTATAACCTTTGGTTGTATGTGTCAGTGGGTAAACCAAAGAAGGGAGTGATATATCCATCCACTCTGGTCTTTGTACACTCAAGACCCACCATAGTGAAAACAGGTAAGTGTTTGAGCCAGATAGTAATGCTAGTTTGTCATATTTCTATGTCTTTAAGTCTTTAGCTCAAACAATAATGCATGGCGCTAACAATGCCAAGATCATGGGATTGCTAAACATTGGCAGAACCTGATAGAGTGTGGATCCATGGTCAGAATCTTGTTCACAGGAGCTCTTTGATGATGAATGTCAGTGTCCAGTAGCAGCTCATCATCCACTCATGTTTCCTAAGGTGAATCCAAAGACCTGTACTCCACAGTGTCACCAGTGACAGAGGCTCCAGAGGCGGAGCCGAGCACCACCACAGCTCCGCCCACAACCACTCCTGTGACCACGCCCACATCCACAGCTCCACCCACAACCACATCAGCCAAGCCACGGGCCACCGTTCATAAAGTCCGCGAGGCAGGTGAGCCAATCTGTTCAATGCCTGTTTCAATCTTTCATTTAATACCTTGAATGAATCCTAGTCCCTTATAGTAAAATCAGTCCAATGCTTTTATCCATTTGTTCTTGGGTCAGTTTTTCAGTACCCTCTTAAAATGAACATCCTGACTGGACAATATGGATCAGGTTCCCTTTCAATCCATCCTTTTCCTCTCTCTGTTTCTAAAGCAAAATCTTTCTTTCTGATCTAGGCAGCAGTCACCCGTATTTCAGCTCTGTTGCACGTAAGTCGAGCGGGCATGTCGAAGCCTCCCTCATGTGGGACGTGTGTTCTCTGCTTTCTGCTGTCGTATCATTTTACTCAGAGATCTCTGGGGTTTTTGGGGGTTTTTTTTGTGGTGGTTTACAGAGCTAATGGTCTCTTGCAGTTTTCCTTTGATTCTTGTTATTGTAGTAACCGTCTGTGACTTTTGGGGTGTAGATGGTGTTGGCCTGTGAAATCCCTTTTTTTAAAATCTAATCCACTTTAAAGTACGAGGGACAAAGATAATCAATATGGTGGAGTTTTATTTTATCCACTGATTACCATACCAGTGACAATTGTTGTTGAAGCCAGTGTTGGGGAAAGTTACTTTTAAAAGTAATGTTACAATATTGCATTACTCCCTAAAAATGAACTAATTACATAACGTTTTATGTAAAGTAATTTAAAGGAAATGTACATTTTATGCAGAGGAATGCATTACTTTACTTTTGCGTTACTTTTTCTCACCTGCTCTTACTTTACACATTATATTTTTAAAAATATGATTACATAATACACACTACTTGTAAAAAGTTACTTTACTAGTTGCATCAAAAAGTAATCTGATTACATAATGCATATTGTAAAACGTTACTTTACTCTTTATATAAAAAAGTAATCGGATTACATAATACACGTTATTTCTAATGCGTTACTTGTTATATCAAAAAGTAATCGGATTACATAATACTCATTACTTCCAATGCGTTACTTTACTTGATATATCAAAAAGTAATCTGATTTTGTAATGCATGTTACTTGTAATGCGTTACTTGTTACATCAAAAAAAGTAATCTGATTACATAATACAGGTTACTTTACTAATTATATAAAAAATTCTGATTAATACAAATTACTTTTTAAAAAGTTACTTTACTAGTAAAGTCATCTGATTACATAATGCATATTGTAATGCGTTACTTTATTCGTTATATCAAAAAGTAATCTGATTACATAATACACATTACTTCTAATAAATTATTCATTATATATAAAAGTAATCTGATTACATAATACACGTTACTTCTAATGCGTTACTTTACTCGTTATATCAAAAAGTAATCTGATAACATAATACACATTACTTCTAATAAATTATTCATTATATATAAAAGTAATCTGATTACATAATACATATTGTAATGCGTTACTTTACTCGTTATTTAAAAAGTAATCTGATTACATAATACACTTTACTTCTAATGCGTTACTTTACTCGTTATATCAAAAAGTAATCTGATTACATAATACACGTTACTTCTAATGCGTTACTTTACTCGTTATATCAAAAAGTAATCTGATTACATAATACACATTACTTCTAATAAATAATTCATTATATATAAAAGTAATCTAATTACACAATACACACTACTTCTAATGCGTTACTTTACTTGTCAAATCCAAAAGTAATCTGATTACATAATGCACATTACTTTACTAATTATATAAAAAATTCTGATTAATACAAATTACTTTTTAAAAAGTTACTTTACTAGTAGCATCCAAAAGTAATCTGATTACATAATGCACGCTACTTGTAATGCTTTACTCCAACACTGGTTTGAGCACCAGTTGTGTCAAAGGCAAAGTGTATTAATACTAACATTTTGATAAAGGTTAAAGATATTTTTTTCTTAGAATAAAATGCATTGATGAATCCTGTACAGTTCATGTTGACTTTAAGGTTACTGTTACAGCTGAAAAAGAATCAGAATATATCTACTGCTTCAATATCTATGTTCTCTCTAAATGCGGCATGTAGGACAATCCCAGAGTGCCCAAGGAAAGGGTCCTGCGCAAGGTATGTCCTGCTTTAACACTGTGTAGTCTTCACTTCCTGTCAGTAACACAAGCCCTAAACTCTAACCGTAACATTTGTCTTAAGCATTTAGAGGCAGCTCAGTCTATGCCAATAGGTTTTTACCACGCACAAACACAGGTAAACCACTCTCCTATTACTCTGTCTGTGTTTCCTTTATTGTGATGTCTGACTGTTGTGCTTTGTTTTTAAGTACTTTGTACTCTAATACTTTCTCAAAGTAAATAGCTTGATTGAGTTTTACTGGTGATTGTTTGTGTCCTGAGCTGGATGAGTTGTGTTGATCTTGCTGTTTCTTCTATTGTACATCTCTGTCTCTTCAATCCAAATGTGAATGTGTTCCAAAATCTGTTGTACGTGTCACTTCCTGCTGCCAGCTGGTGGCGCTATGGCTGTGAACAACAGTAGCAACATTCATGTGATCAGCCCTCATGAGCAAACATACAATTTAATCTAAATCAGAAAATGCACAAGTATATGAGACTCTTCCTGTTTCTCTTTTTTGGCATTAATTCCCTTGCCATGGCAACATCATTCAAGATATCAAAAATCCACTCGCAATTGAGCACCTTTAATGTCTTGGCATCATCTTTACCAAGTTTGGTGAGAATCTCCTTGGAGGAGTTCAAATTGAGGGAGAAAAAATCAAATTCTGCAATTTTCAAAGGATTCTCATTTAAATCCAAGATGGCCGACTTCCTGTTGGTTGGAGCTAATGAAAAATGTCAAACCAAAATTTATTCAAACACCTTCAACATTTCTCACATTATCACAGTTTATTCGCTATAGTTTAGAAAATCCGAATCATTTTTGGTACCAAATGTGTATAAATGTTACTGGTAATCACTGTATGAAGAATGTTTGGGTATAATATGTCACAGTTTACTTTATTTTGCATAAATGAACTATAGTGTTCTGCACACACTAGTGAAAAAATCAAAAAAAATGATATCTGGTGTCTGAATAATGTTTGGTTTGACTGTATACGGAGTTTGGTGACTCAGGGCATGAACCAGCATAGTAAACGAGCCAATACATGTTAATTCCAGACACTCTTCAGGCTGGTTAGTAATTAACCTGTAAGCATGAATGTTCTAGGTCTAGTTGGCTTTGACAGGTTTCCATTGTTGATGTAAATGTACTGTATTCTTCCAGTGAGTGCAGCTTTAGATGTGTCTGAAACATGTGTGTGTTTTGACGGCAGGTGTGCACAGGCCAGAGATCAGCTCCACCATCCGACGACAGCCGCACGTTCCCTCAGCTTCAGGTTTGCATGACTCCTTCACTCAGACATCACTCAGTAGCAGCTGCGGTGCAGGCATGAACTCTTGCTTTCTTCTCTCTTGGATATCGTTCCATCTGTTTCACATTGATAAGCAGCTTTGAGTCGGGTGCAGCCGCAGTCTGAGAGAAAGCAGCACACGCCACAGTCTAATCCCAGTAAGTATCTGCAGATGCCGTCTATTAGCATGTGTGTGTCTTTCAATGTGTGCTGATACACATCAAACAACACAATTAAAGAAGTCCAATGGGATCAGGTAAAGCACCTTTATACATTAGTAAGCCTCTCCAATGAACAAATCATACATGCCAGTAAACAAATATTGAGCTTTCTACTTCACCAGTGTCATTGATGTCAATTAAGTTAAAGACCAGTAATAAACTAGATGCTAATGTACTAGCCCTGTCATTTGTTCCTAAGGCATGAACACGGATCTTTCGGTTGATTTGTCACTGATTCCTGAGACTTACTGTATATCTGGCACAAAATATCTGATGATTTTATACTACAGATCAATAAACAGGATGTTAATATTTAACTTGATTTTTACATGCAATTTTGCCACTAACTTTGCTATCTTGTCAAATAAGACAAACAAAGTCAAACCTGAATCGACACTTGTGTCTCTGAGCAACACAGTTGTAATGTTTGTTTATGAGTTTGTTTGATCACCAAAATTACATATTTAAATGTTTTTTCTTTGAAAAAAAACAAAACAAAGTTATGCCTTAAAATATCTTGAATGTAACTCGACACCCTTGCCTCATTTAGTATGCGCGGTTCTATGAATATGCAAATGAGCCCCGCCTCCACTCACTCACTCAGCTCAGAGATCCACTGGTTGACGATCACACGTTGATCTGATTGGTTACAAGGTAGTTTGTGACATCAGAAACACCAGCGATTTCAAAGCGTGTTTTTGAGACTGTCTTTGGTTCACTGCAGTTTTAAAGAGGAAATACTCAGCAATGCTGTCGACTTATGAACTTACACATGGTTTGTCTTAAAGCATATTAAAAACACCACATAGACACATAAACTACATTAAAAGCTGGATTTTCTGTCCAGATTTGAGTGAATAATTCCACGACTCACTCTCCTGTTGAAACAGTCACAGTACCCCCCCCCCCCCCCCACTCCCCACTCCCCACTGACTGTCTATCCGGAACAAACACAGATAAGTGGAGTGTGTCAGGATTCAGAGAAGGGAGGACCAGGCGCAGAATGAACAGGGAGTGATATTTATTGACAAAGACAAAACACAGGCAGGAACAGTCAAACAATAGGGCAGGGAACACAGCTGGAGAACACACAACAAGAGATAACAGAAACAAAAAACTGACAACTATGGCTAGAAAAACAAAAGACCAATTAATAACTGGAGGCAGCAAAGGAGAAAATAAGGTAAATAAATAATTTCTCAAAATAAGTAACTAGTACTTACAAACAAAAATAAATAAAAAAAGACTGCAACCTTGCAGAGAACTAGAGAAAAAGAAATAAAAGAGCAGTAAAAACATAGACTGTAAAAAAATATGGACGTAGTGTCCGTGACGTCACCCGTAGGTTTCTGAAGAGCATTTTTGAAGCCTAAAGTGGGCGGAGTCGGCCGTCGCCATCTTGGCCTCGCGTCACCTTGCGTCACTCTCGGATAACAGAAAATGGGCAAAGAAGCGGGGCGTGGGTGAAGCTGGAGGAGTTTGGCTAAGAAACCACGCTCGCGGCTCACCGCTCGACGTGATCGAGTTAGCTCAGGCTTGGGAGGTAATGCTATATGCTACTGAAAGTACCCTATGGACAGTACTAAGTCTGCGACTGCACAGGGCCTCGCGCTAAAGTGACAGTTGATGATGTAAAGCCAATGAAAAGTTCCTGTTTTTGCCCTTCGAAATATTATTAAAAGACATGGCTACAAGTGAGACTGTGTATCGTGATTCTGTACTATTCTGCTAGTTGAAAATGTATTATGCAGTAACTTAACTGTATGTGTAACCAATGTGTGTGTGACAGTGATTTATGTGCATAACAGTTACATGTCAGTCATTCTTTTTTTATAGTCTATGGTCCGTCAGCGCGGAATCGCTCGTCAAGTTCGTAGAGAGCTTATTCAGTCCATTTTAAATTCTGATTTTGGCCGCCTCTCAAATGGGTTAAACCATAGATATATTACCTATGAAGTTTAAGTAAATGCGCTAGAAAATCCGCGCTCATTCAAGGATGTGCATTTATTGCATGGACGGAGAAAGCGCCGACACCTGCAGGATTTCATCTGACGGTACATAAGCATATTATAATCTATCTGTTCCGTGAGAGCAGAACAAACGAGCCTTTATATCTATAGACGTTTTTAAATCTGAAAACTCCAAAAACCAACAAAATTGTCAGACATCCATTAGTGCATGTTCACAGAGGAAAACAACTGAAATACAGCGCTGGTTGTTCTCTCGAACGATACTCGACGACAACGACGGAATCCTAAGCCGTGGGCGAAGTAATGGGTGTATTAAATTGTATGAAATAATCCAGAAAAAAGCACAAACACTGCAGAGATGGCAAGTTCAGCAGCTAAAATTTGCTGAGGTGAAGTGAGTAGTGACGCGGCTAACAGCAAACAAACGGCTAGCATTGACATCAGCGGGAATCCACCTGTCACTCAAAAGTGGACACACCCTTAATTATGCAGAACTTTAAATATTAATCAACTAAACGGATGAGTTATAAAAAAATTCACCCCCCTCACAGTTGTTATGAAGGGCAAAATTAGCTGTATAGACCAAAGCCACATAGAGATCCAGGCTGTAAACATGTTTTTTTCTGCTGTAAAGTTGGTAATTTTAACATGGGGGAGATACAGATTTGACTCACTTCTGCAGCCAGCCTCAAGCGGCCAGTCAATGAATTGCAGTTTAACTCACTTCCGTGTTGGTTTCAAGAGAGAGACGGGGAGGTTGCCGCTTGAGTAAAAACAAGGCTTGAGAGAACTAGAAGTAATTAAAGAAGAGAGCTAGACAAAACACAGGGACAAAGAAACTAGAATTGAACAAAACAGAAATAATCAAACAAGGAAAACTAAATCTACAGTAGCACTGACTGACAATTTCTGCGATAACCGCATACACACGATGAACGCAGACACTGCACAAAACAAACCAGCAAAGACATGAGGGAAAGAGGCTCAATATAAAGGGACCAGAGCACATGAGGATCAGGAGAGCGCAGTTAGTGAAAGAGGACAAGACGTGGACTAAACAAGGGGGCGGGGTTACAGGAAACAAGGGGGCGTGGTGACATGAAACAAGGGGGCGGGGTAACAGGACACAAGGGGGCGTGGTTACAGGACACAAGGGGGCGTGGTAACAGGAAACAAGGGGGCGTGGTGACAGGAAACAAGGGGGCGTGGTGACAGGACACAAGGGGGCGTGGTAACAGGAAACAAGGGGGCGTGGTGACAGGAAACAAGGGGGCGTGGTGACAGGACACAAAGGGGCGTGGTTACAGGAAACAAGGGTACGTGGTAACAGGAAACAAGGGGGTGGGACAAGAGGAGCACATGACCAACACAAACACACAGAGCCATGTGCTCAAACACACGACAAACATAGAAACATGAAACAAAGACAACACAGACAAGGCTGCCAGGGCAGAACCCTGAGAGAGTGAAACAAACAGCAAAAAGTCGAAATATCTGGATTAAATATCAGAGATCTTGAAATTGTGTTCAGTCAGTCTAATTTGAGGACCGGAACTAACTGTTCTGTAATTAAAGATGAATACTAAAATGTTAACCCAAAAGTACCAGTTCATTATTTTAAAACCGCCTGTGCCCAGACCATAACTTCATACGTTTTGTGTCTCTAGTTTTGTTTTATTTTTATTTTTTTAACAATTTCCCAGAACTTTGGTAAAAGTAATACAAAATATAAAGCTTTTCTTGCTCAGTGCCTCCTTTTATATTTCACCTGTAGTTTAATTAATATTTCCATGCTTCGTTTTGTCTCTTGTCTAGCGAGAATCAGTTCAAGTCCATTTCATGTCTTGTATGTTGGTAATGTATTGTAAGCAGTTTCTAAATCTCCCTGTCTAGCATTGGCACGACGAGATTGGACGCACCCTGCTTACGCACGACCTGATTGGTTCTCTGGCACCAGAAGGCCAACAGGTATCTGCAGGCCCATCCAGTCCAATAACGTAACCCTCCATAAGCAAACATTAAAGAAGACATAAACGAAGGCTAAACATGCTTTTAAATTCCGAGTGAATATCCATAAACTCATGATAATTCATGCTAATCCTGTCTAAATCTGACATGAGGCCCAACCATCACTTTCTGTGTTCAGATAGTAGCCACTCAGTGCCAAACACAGGCTATAAATGGAGCCGGACGAGCATTGCTGACCCCGCAGGTGAGGAGAAATGTAGAAATGTTGTTATACTGTAAATCCACTACAGTACCAGAGGAGAATAAAACAGAAACACATAAATCTGCATTATGGCTTCATAGTGTGCATAGCACATGTCTGTTTTGATCACCATAGCATCATATCAATATATGATGTTCCTACAAAGTCTGCTACTGATTTGTACACTGCATACACTTCCTTCATGTGGTTTAAATAGACCATGACACAAGCTTTCAAGGCGTTTAATAAATCCATGCCAATGTGCGGCCCATATGATATCAAAACATTCAGAGCATGTGTTTCTGCTATATGACTCTGGCTTTATCATCCATGTCAGAGAACAGGTGGTACGCTACGATTTTCTTTACAGCTTTTGATTGTCTGGCTTTTTTCGCTAACACATTCACACAGGTATTATGGGTATGTTTTCCATAATGCACTTCGCTGAACTAACAGTTCCTGCACATGCTAACCTAACCCTCTCTTCTGCAGTTCTCGACCCAAGGCCTGATAACACAGAGTATGAGCACCCGTATAACTTTGGACAGTTTTGTAAGTATTCTCTTATTTTATTTTGGAGTAATGCAAAATAAAGCATAATAGTCTATGTGAAGAGTATGGGCCCTATCTCGCACCCAGAGCAATTGACTTAGTACACCGACGCATGTATCATTCCTATTTTGCACCCGCGCACAGCGGACTTTTCCCTCCACAGACGCACGCCGGTAAATTAGGGAATGAACTTGCGCTCCTGGGGGGCGGTTCAGCGAAAAGGGGAGGCGTGTTCCGGCGCAAACGTTCCCTGGTGCTATTTTGCAGTTTCAGAAAACAATTCCGCCACTGACCAGGAGAAACCTAGTCTAAAGTCAGCGACGCGTTATTCAGATGCTATTTTAAGGGCGCATGCTTGGCCATAATGTAGCGTGTGCACAACACACATACACTTTGCTTCTCTCATCTACACAGACGCAGCAGTTCTCATTTTTGCAAATCATAGGCTACTACAAGGAAAAATATTAACGCATGAGGGAAATCACTGTTGTGTCCATGAAGATGTGAAAAAATAGGCATAAATCTAGCTTACACATTTACTCAAATTATTATACGCCTGTTTAACCGAAGCTAATCTGGGTGTGTTTCTCCATCCCCAATGTCACTTCTCTGTGTTTATGGCCCTGACGAGAACGTCGGTCTCCTCGGCTGTGAACCGCTCCTGGCGTGCGTCTGGCAAATCCGCCGTTATAATAGCATGGAACAAGTGCGCCTGCTCTTAAAGGGAATGTGAGATGACGCTCTGATTGGTTTATTTCACGTTACGCCCAAACCACACCTATGAGTAATGAAGCTACTTCAGACCAACACATTTTAGATTTGTGTCGGGCGCAAGAGTCATTTATCCCGCCGGTATAATAGCAACAGCGCCGAGATCCGCCCACAAAGTTACTTGCGTTTCGCGCTTGATACTTACGTTTCAGATCGTTAAAATAGGGCCCATTATCTTACTGTTTACATGTGCTATAACACATATGCAATGTTCCATATGTGTTAAAACAAGGGTTTCCTATTGAAATAAAATCGTAAACTATCCCAAGCTGGTTCGCTGGTCTTAGTTGGTTGAAGTCGGTCTTCCAACATGGCCGAGATGATCTGGTTGAGTGCGTCTCCCAGAAGTTGTCTCATATTTAATGAAGCAAAAAATTGCATCATTGATTCTTTTATTTTCCTGTTTATGACTGGAGAAGCTGCTTTGAAACAATCCATATTATTTAAAGTGCTATACAAATAAGCGTGACTTGTAGACATTTAAAAAACTACTAGGGAGTGTTTTTATCACAACCTTAAATGTTTTAAATGAATGTGTATGTGTGTGTATGGTAATGTATTTTTGCACGACTTTCAGGAGATTTTAACTCTCCAGATGTTGAAAATAAGATCTTGTTCTTAAGTGACTTGCCTGGTTAAATAAAGGTTAATAATAATAAATTATACTCATGAAGCAAAATAAAATAGTATATAGAGAACAGAACAAATAAATGCATCTTCGAGAAAACAAGTGAGTATAGGAATGTTAGGAGGCTTGCAGTGAGTCTCTGATGGCAGTGTTGGACCGCACACGATCACGATACTGTCTGTCCCCGTGTCTGGATCCAGAGGAGTCTGTGCTGGGAACTTCAGTCTTCTGCTGCTGGATTCTGGGTTTGTACCACAGGGTCGGTTTCATGCGAAGAAGTGTATGGCCCTCGGCTGTATATGTTTAAAACCACAGGGCTCGTGGCTGATCTGAGATCTGTTACTGGTGTTACTGTAGTGAGGAGGGTCACCATCACTGTAAGTCACTGTGTCTTTGTGAAACTGGAGGCCAGACTCATGTGTACATGATTTCTGTTTCCAGCTCCTGAGCCAGTAGACCACAAGCCTCCGCCTGAGACGAGCCGCAGCAGAGGTGTGTCACAAACACAAGCACATTTATATACAAAAGCCCACAGTTCTTCCACAATGCACAATATAGCCCAGTGTCTGCTTAAAGTGCACCTATTATGCTGTTTTAAAGGTCCCTGATGTTGTTTTGGAATCTATTACGATACGTTTACATGCATCCAAGATAAAAAAAAACACCTTATTTTCCTCATAATCTCCACTGCAGCTTCAGCTCTTTTCTCTCAGTGTCTGAAACGCTTCCATCAAAGATTCAGTCTCTCTAAGCCCCGCCTCTCTGAGAGCTGCTCTGCTCTGATTGGTCAGATGATTCAGTCTGCTGTAATTGGTCAGAAAGCAAACGCTCATTATCATATGTGACACAGCTCTTGATCACAGTGATACGAACATTAACGATGGCGTGGGTTTTACCCATAGACTGTAAAAAAATATGGACGTAGTGTCCGTGACGTCACCCGTAGGTTTCTGAAGAGCATTTTTGAAGCCTAAAGTGGGCGGAGTCGGCCGTCGCCATCTTGGCCTCGCGTCACCTTGCGTCACTCTCGGATAACAGAAAATGGGCAAAGAGGCGGGGCGTGAGTGAAGCTGGAGGAGCCTGGCTATGAAACCACGCTCGCGGCTCACCGCTCGACGTGATCGAGTTAGCTCAGGCTTGGGAGGTAATGCTATATGCTACTGAAAGTACCCTATGGAAAGTACTAAGTCTGCGACTGCACAGGGCCTCGCGCTAAAGTGACAGTTGATGATGTAAAGCCAATGAAAAGTTCCTGTTTTTGCCCTTCGAAATATTATTAAAAGACATGGCTACAAGTGAGACTGTGTATCGTGATTCTGTACTATTCTGCTAGTTGAAAATGTATTATGCAGTAACTTAACTATTATTCTGAGAGAGTGTGTGTGACAGTGATTTATGTGCATACATGTCAGTCACTCTTTTTTTATAGTCTATGGTCCGTCAGCGCGGCATCGCTCGTCAAGTTCGTAGAGAGCTTATTCAGTCCATTTTAAATTCCGATTTTGGCCGCCTCTCAAATGGGTTAAACCATAGATATATTACCTATGAAGTTAAAGTAAATGCGGTAGAAAATCCGCGCTCATTCAAGGATGTGCATTTATTGCATGGACGGAGAAAGCGCCGACACCTGCAGGATTTCATCTGACGGTACATAAGCATATTATAATCTATCTGTTCCGTGAGAGCAGAACAAACGAGCCTTTATATCTATAGACGTTTTTAAATCTGAAAACTCCAAAAAGCAACGAAATTTTCAGACATCCATTACTAGTGCATGTTCACAGAGGAAAACAACTGAAATACAGCGCTGGTTGTTCTCTCGAACGATACTCGACGACAACGACGGAATCCAAAGCCGTGGGCGAAGTAATGGGTGTATTAAATTGTATGAAATAATCCCGAAAAAAGCACAAACACTGCAGAGATGGCAAGTTCAGCAGCTAACATTTGCTGAGGTGAAGTGAGTAGTGACGCGGCTAACAGCAAACAAACGGCTAGCATTGACATCAGCGGGAATCCACCTGTCACTCAAAAGTGGACACACCCTTAATTATGCAGAACTTTAAATATTAATCAACTAAACGGATGAGTTATAAACAAATTCACCCCCCTCACAGTTGTTATGAAGGGCAAAATTAGCTGTATAGACCAAAGCCACATAGAGATCCAGGCTGTAAACATATTTTTTTCTGCTGTAAAGTTGATAATTTTAACATGGGGGAGATACAGATTTGACTCACTTCTGCAGCCAGCCTCAAGCGGCCAGTCAATGAATTGCAGTTTAACTCACTTCCGTGTTGGTTTCAAGAGAGAGACGGGGAGGTTGCCGCTTGGTTTTACCGTATCAATCTCATCAAAGTGGATTTGCTTTGTCAGCAGAAAACAGCGTCTTCTCGACACGAACAACACGAACCAAACTCTTCCAGTCTCAGATAAACTACAGTGTTTGAGGGCGGAGCTAAGAGACACTGCTCAGCCAATCAAGACCAGAGGCGGGCATTATGAAAATTAGTTACAAACCTAAATAGATTCATCAGGAAGTGAGACTGAATTACTAACGACTCTTTTCAGTTCAGAATCACTTCTTTCTTTTGGAAGACTTTCTTTTCTTTGATCTATGAAACTTTGCAGATCTTTAACACTCACAAAAATCTCCATTACACACTACATGACAGGGAATATCAGAAAAAAGCATAATGGGGCACTTTAAGAAACTGTGATTGGATATTGGATGTTTTTTTAATGATTGTGTGATTAATCATTAATTAGTGTGATTACTGTCACAGAGGCGCCTGCGGAGTCAAACCCGTTTGAGTCAGGTGAGGAAACGAATGACTGACTGAAGTATTTATAGAGGAAGATAAAAGCCTTCAGTGCAACACAAGCTCACTGGAAAAACGGTAACACTTTAGAATACTGTTCCTTCATTAATGAATAACTACACAGGAACAAATGAGTAATGCATTAGTAACACTCTAGTAACTACTATTAACTAACAAGAAACTCTGATTAACGAATGAGTAAGTACTAGCGCTCAGTCGGATGTGGTAGTTCACTATTAGCTAATCAATAACTACTATTTTTCATACCTCACTGAAGACTATAAGACCTACTATATACAGGTTAATAATTAATATTTATAATGCACAATGTTTAATATAAGGTAATGGTAGCCCATTAGTAATGAATCAAGTATTACTTCATCATTCTAAAGGAACTACTAATAATTTGGATCAGTTTTCTAAAGTGAAAAACATGATAACAACCTAATATTGATGGAAGTCATTGTAAGCTTTTAAGGCTTTTGTAAGGTTTTGGATAGTAATGAATCAAGTGTTACTACATCTTTCTAAAGGAACTACTAATTATTTGGATCAGTATTCTAAAGTGAAGATCATGGGAACACACTAGTAATGACTAAAGTGTTACCAAATCCATTGGAAGGAATTACTATTCAAAATCTTACAAAAATCTCAAAAGCTTACAATGACTTCAGTCAATATTAGGTATTTATTATGTTTTTCACTTTAGAATACTGATCCAAATAATTAGCAGTTCCTTTAGAATGATGAAGTAATACTTGAGTCATTACTAGTGGGTTACCATTACCTTTTATTATAAATTATGCATTATTCATGTTAATTATGAACCTGTAGATAGTAGTTCTCTGGGAGGTATGAAAAAAAGAGTATTTCTTGATTAGCTAATAATGAACTACTACATTCATCTGAGCGCTATTACTTACTAATTTGTTAATCAGAGTTTCTTGTTAGTTAATAGTAGTTACTAGAATGTTAATAATACGTTACTCATTTGTTCCTGTGTAATTATTCATTAATGAAGGAACAGTATTCTAAAGTGTTACCGGAAAAACTTGCTTATACACACAATTCACTGCCGTTTCCAGCTGAAATGAACACTAAATACAGTAAAACACCAACAAATTGTATTCCTTTTGACAGAAATTATGATTACAGGGAAATATTATTTATTAATATAAACGTATTTTCACGCTGTTCCTTACACAATACCATGTTATGAGCTGAAGCACTTTTATCGTAGTGCATGATTTGTAAACTAATCCATTTTGATGTTTGCATCACATAAAAAGCTAAATTTGTGTGGCTTTTTTAACAAAGTAAACTTGCTCAGTAGCTCACCTGATCCAGCAGAATCGCTCGGGTACGAGTCACCATAAAAGAGCTCAAAGAAGCTTTAAAATGGCACGGTTGCTTCAGCAAATGTGTTTTTATCTCATGTGTGTTTATGTACACACCATCGGTTAGGGTTTAGTGTAGGTGCAATGTGATTTTCAAGCGCATTAATCTTGTAACGCCGCTCACTGGACATTTAATTTTTGAACAATCAACATAATAAAAAGTTACAACATTCACATTTATCTGTTTCCGTGAAAATTAAACACGCTTTTGGTGCCACTCATTGGACATTTCACTTTAAAACAATAATTTTGCAGAAATGTTTTTGCAATGAGCCTGTGTTGCTTTATTACACGTTTTGCAACATAAAGTTAAGTAACTTGATCAGCAAAATCCAGTACCAGGTTCTAGTGGCCTTTCTTCTTATGTAGGCAAACTATTTGATTTTAAATTGGGACTTAATAATATGGTCATACACTTAGTTCTTCACAGTACAATAGATAACGTACAGGGTTGAAGTGTAATAGCAACATCCTCTGATTTCCCAGGATTCAACACTCGAGGACACGAATCAACAGCCAGAGCTCCTGAACTCAGAGATCGGACACACGGAGATCCAAGTACGTTCCTTCAGTACTGACACTGATAATAATAGACTAATACTCGCTTCCTTTCATCGCGCTCATTGGATTCTCATCCGTCTCTGTAGGTTGTAAAGTTGATATTGCGTTCCTCATGGATGGCAGCTGGAGTATCGGGAAACGACGATTCAAGATTCAGAAAGACTTCCTTGTGGAGGTTTCCCAGGCTCTCAATGTGGGCGTAGAAGGAGCCATGATGGGCATCATTCAATACGGGTAATAATGTGTCCCTGTGCCAGAACACAGACAGATCCTGAAGTGAGGGACTGTCACTGAACCTACAACTAACATGATCCCGTTAGTATTCGCAAAATTACGAATAAAATGTGGTTTTAGCATACATTAATTTCCCCTCATAATCAGAATAAGAAAGAGCTTTATTACCAATTCTGCTCGCGTACACAAGGCATTTTTCTTGGTAATGAAGCTTCCAGTCCACACAGATAAGTACAACAACAAAACAAATAATACGATTAAAGAATAAAAATATGACCGTCTTAAGACACGGTTAGGTTAAGTCAGAATAGACATATATACAGATTATTAACATCACTTGTTTAGATGAAAGATCCACTGAAAGGTACAATATCATTATACTTTCACTGACTAAAGTGAAAACATATTTACATTACAAGAACATCGGAGATGTGAATGAATCCTAAAGGTGATTGTAGAATATCAAATTTAAAGGGATATTTCACCGCTGGAAAGATGAATGTGTATTTAAATTGGGTCATTTATGTAGTAGAAATGTGAAATTATTTTAGAAGTTGGTGCCGTCTAGACTGAGAAAAGCCAGAAAATGTATTTTTGGCTCATGTGGATGAAAGACAACAACTCCCAGAATGCACTTGCTTCGCTGCTCTACGAGGCCACTCCTAAGCCACGCCTACCAGTTACAGAGGGCAGTATTGGAAGAAATTATACAGCTAGGCTACTAGTGACTCGAAACTGAAAAGACGCCGTTTTATCGTGAGTCTCCGTGACGAGTATGAAATATAAAGATGGCTGACACTATTTGTACATTCTGTGAGTGAGCTCCCCCTATGGGCGGGTTGAAGACATGCGGAACAGCTCCTCCTACTGGCTGGAGTCTCTCGCCTCTGGACACAAGAGCCTCTGATGATGATAAATTACGATTTTTGCGTCATCAGAGGTTTTTTTCCAGACACACAATACAGAAATCTGTCGTCTCAGGGGAACATGAGGGGGGGGGGGGGGGGGGGGGAGCACAGTCACTCCAAAATACTACCGGGTTTCTACTGATACAAAGCTTAATGCCAATCGGTGAAGTATCCCTTTAAGGAATTTAATATATATTTATATACACTACTGTTTTTGTTTGTTTATTCTCTTACAGTATAATCACCAAGGATGTGTTTATTTGATAAAATACAGAATACAAAAATACATTGAAAACAGTGAAATATTATTCCAGTGTAAATCAGCTATTTTCTATGTGAATATATAGTAAAGTGTAATTTATTCCTGTGATCAAATTACTCCAGTCTTCAGTGTCACATGATCCTTCAGAAATCATTCTAATATGATGATTTGATGATCAAGAAACATTTATGATTATTATCAGTGTTGAGAACAGTCGAGCTGCTTCATATTTCGGTGGAAACCGTCAAACATTTTATTATTTAGGATTCTTTGATGAATAGAAAAATCAAACAAACCGCATTTATTTGAAGTAGAATTTTTTGCAACATTATAAGTGTCTTTCTGTAACTTTTGAACACTTTAACATTAATCTCTTTTTTTTTTTTTTAAACCTGACTGATCCCAAACTAGCTTGATTTGTTTTGAGTATAATGAATCATTTATTGAAGTCAGCGGTTCTTTGAGTTTCAGTTCTGACCAGTAATCAGGAGATTTGCAGATTTGTACATCTCTAAATGAACTTACATGCTGTCATACACAAATGTACCAAAATATAACTGGCATGATGAATCATAAGCATTTCATTTCTGCTCCAGGGATGATGCGGTCACAGAATTCAGTCTGAAACAGTTCTCCAGCTCCAGTGACGTGAAACCAGCCATCAGTAAGATCGTCCAGAAGGGAGGTCTGTCACATGTAGGTGAGTGAACAACACTGAACCGTTCTGAGCTGGAGTTATCACGTGGTTTCACATCTCAGTTCCAAATAAGATCTAAATCTGAGCTGGGAACAGTGGTGAAATTACAGGGCTGGTGCCACTCTGTGGTGTTTCTGTGTAAGCTGACCAAATGCCTGAGGTTTATCCAACCTAGAGATTTGGTTGTATGGTTTGTGTTATAGATAGTGTCTCACTTTAATAAAACAGATGAATCCTGTAAAACAGCAGCTGCCTGTAAAGTCAAAGATAGCCTGAGGACACAGCATTATCTGCTTTGAAGAATCTGGTTGGATGATGTTTAATCAGAGCCGTAGCCCTTCATCTTCTCTATATGATTTACACAAACACACTTGTTTGGACTCTGAAACCCCTGAGGACTGCAGTGGCCATGAAAACTCTCTGGACACTTGAAGCACACACAATGTATGAATTTTAGATGACAAAATGTCAACGCTAGTGTCGTGTGTTGTTAAGAAATATGGCGTTAATATCAACACATATTAAATGTTTGTTGTTGTTGTTTTTGTTTGAATTGAAATTGAAATCCTGGACTCACCCCTAAAAGATTCGCTGGTCTTCTCTTCTCTATTGTGTCGTATATCCGAGCGAAACGCTTCTGGAACATGAACAAATGTGGACGGGGCTTGATTGTGTCTGTGGGGAATTTATTGGATGGTTGTGGTTTTCTATTGGCTGATCTCATGTGAGTGACAGGTTGCCCCGCCCACATCATCAGAGAAGAGAAGAGATGCTGCAAGAGGAAGTTATTCTGATTCAAGATTACCAGGAACATGAATTTAAAACGCAGATAAATCATTTAGAATAAACACTGCAATATTCCATAAAACACAAGATTTGTCCATTTGGATTTCATGGTGACTTTAATGTAGCATGTTTAGGTGTGCTTGACGTGCCGCGATACTTTTAAGGTCCACTGAGGGCAGCATTTCTAAAAATATATATATTTTTAAATCCATGAGCTCAAAGTTTGAATATTCAATTAAACTTAGCGGAACGAGGTTTTCCTAACAGCTGCATTGATAGTTTCAGCAGTGGCGTGCAACACCCTGCCTTTCCCCGAGTCCTGGAAGCATTTAAGGAAAGCGTTTGAGGGCCGAGACTGGAGGCGAAACAGAGCTGTGATTGAAACACAGAACTGTAGATGTTTTGTGCTGACTCTGGCTCTGTGCTCTTTAAGGGAAGGCCCTCTCCTACATCAACAAGCACTTCTTCAGCGACGCTAATGGGAACCGAGGCGGGGCGCCCAACGTGGCGGTGGTGCTGGTGGACGGCTGGCCCACTGACCGGGTGGAGGAGGCCTCGAGGCTCGCTCGAGAGTCCGGCATCAACATCTTCTTCGTCACCATCGAGGGCCCCGACGAGAATGAGAAACAGAACGTGGTGGAGCCCAACTTTGTTGACAAGGTATTAATATCGAGAGAGGTGGGGTGTCCGATTTCAGTGTGTGTCAGTGCCGTGAGAAATGAATACCGTTATCCCTCTGGTAGTGTTCATTTAGGGTTAGGGCTAGGGCTAGTATTGTATTGTTCATGGTCAAAGACCAGAGAACATCATTTTATTTTCATTAAATTAATGTACTATATTTCAAATCAACATTTTTTCTTTAATATTTGAAGAGTTCAGATGCAAAAGCCTCTAAGTGCCATCTGAAATTTTCTTCTAGAATGATCATTTTTATCAAGCTCGTATATTTAAGTATAGTAATTTCACTTACATGACAATTAATAGGTAATTTGCATTGCCATTTAAGTGAAATTACTGAACTTAAATATACGAGCTTGATAAAAAGGATCATTCTGGAAGAAAATTTCAGATGGCATGTATTTCATGTTACTAAGCGATAAAATAAAAAAGGTCTAAATTATGGACCATTTATTTCTATTTAAAAATGTTAAATTATGAGAAAAAACACATTTGATACTTATACTCGGCAATGGTGTCAACTTATGAATTTGCACATGGTTTGTCTTAAAGCATATTAAAAGACACACCACACAGACACATACACTACATTAAAAGCTGGATTTTCACCACAGGGGGAATTTAAGTTAGAAATGGAGCAAAAGTATTTAAAATCCATTGAATGGAGGCAGATTGGTATGGAAGCCACAGAATAAAAAAAATAAAAGGGTAATTGCGACTTTATACTTTTATAACTCAGAATTGAGAATTTATATTTCCCAATTCTGAGAAAAAAGACATGACATGAAATCCCAATTGCAAGTTATAAAGTCCAAATTGTGAGATATAAAGTTGCAATAACCTTTTATTTTTTATTCTGTGGCGGAAACAAGATTCATCTGGTGGATAGAAATAAAGAAAATATTCTGTAAAAGGCCTTTTACGCTGCCGCTTTAAATACTTGAGCTCGTATTTATTGTCATAGTTGTGATGTGGACTCTGCTATTGTATTTAGAATGATTTTTAAACTATATCATTATGTTATCGTCCTTGAATGCGAATAGGCCTTAATGCAATGATGTCGCCACTGGATGTCTATAAATACATACAGGGCAAGTGTACAATACAAGTGGCACTATTTTTTACGACCTTTTAGCCTTTATGAATCATGTCCATGATTTGTTTTTGTGTTTACATAGCAAGTGCCACAAAAGTCATCAAGTTTCGTACCATTCCAGAATTTTTGTTCTGAAATTGCTAAACAAAACCAGAGTGTTAAGCAACACTTTCCTGTTTTTTGCTGCAGGCTGTGTGCAGAACCAACGGCTTCTACTCGCTCCCGATCACGAGCTGGTTCGCTCTGCGTAAAGCCGTCCAGCCTCTGGTGAAGCGTGTGTGTGACACCGACCGGCTGATGTGTAGCAAGACCTGCCTGAACGCCAACGACATCGCCTTCGTCATCGACGGCTCCAGCAGCGTGGGGACCGGGAACTTCCGCACCGTGCTCCAGTTCGTCGCCAACGTCACGCGGGAGTTCGAGATCTCGGACACGGACACGCGTGTAGGAATCGTACAGTACACGTATGAGCAGAGGCTGGAGTTCGCTTTCGGACAGCACAACAACAAAGCCGACTTGCTGAACGCTATCAAGCGCATAAACTACTGGAGCGGAGGAACCAGTACGGGAGCCGCCATCACGTACGCCGCGGACCAGCTCTTCAGCAAATCCAAACCCAACAAGCGTAAGATCATGATTGTCATCACGGACGGACGCTCCTACGATGACGTGAGGGCCCCGGCGCTGGCGGTACATCGGAAAGGTGAGTGCGGCGAAACACCTAACGTGAGGTAGGACGCAGTAGGTTGACATCATTATCAAGTTTATAGACCAAAAAGGTGCAGAAAGCGATTTCTGATAAACACTGTTGATATTTGAAATCACCAAAACAAACAACCCAGACCCAACAGGACCACACCCCTATCTGTCATAGCTCCGCCTCCACATTCAGCTATTCGCTATGATACACAGGAAGCGGAATCTGCTGTGCCCGCTGCCCGAGAGTATGATGTCATCCATAAGGGGAAACAATTTGTTACTATGATAATACAGGTCGAATGTCTAATTGTTGTTTAGCTTTGATTGCAAAGTCATCCCTTCCATCCAAAAAACAAACACTGTTTTATTTTACATTACTTGAAACGTGAGGTGGAGGAGATTTAGAGGCTAGTTCCAGTCTTATAATAATAATAATAATAATAATAATGCAAATTAACAAACAAGCGTAGATGACACGCAAGTATATTTTCAAGCAAAAGACAGCATATCTTAGTTCTGTAAAACACTGCAAAAACAACGTTACTCACGTATCGAGAAGAAATAAAGCAACCTCGGTGTCCATTTTCAGGCCTTCCAGCTCCTTTAGGTCTCTGCAGCACTGGAAATCAAAAGATGCAAAAGAGAACTCAATTGGGAACTGTTGCGCTGTCTATTCACATGACGGGTGTGTGAGCCAGAGCACCAGTACTCGACTGAATTCTCTTTTGCGTCTGATCGCGCTTGAATGTTTTAAAAGCACTTGAATGAATGATTGGCTGATCATAGGAAAGGCCTACATTCAAACCATCCTCGGTCAGATGCCCTCTCTCGCTTCGCGGAGCTGGTCCAAAGGACTCCAGGAAAACAACAGGTGCTTCGTTAAATATTTGTAACGCTTTAAGCAGAAACAATTTATCACAAAAATGAACACGTTCTTTCTGAATTGCACGCAGGCAGCGGACGGGCGCGGTGTGGTGCAAACCAGGCTTAACCCTAACCAGGGCTTGACATTAACACCCGCACACCCGCCAGATGCTTGTGTATTTCAGCAGTGGTGTGTAATACAGTCACTCCTACTAGACACTTCGGCGGGTTGAATTTTATATATAACATATACATTTTTCAATTGTAGTCTTTTAAAAAGTCATCTCAAATAATAAGTGCAAAAAAAATATTGATTTTTCTATACATTTTGATACTGAAAGATCTGAAACGTTTCAATACTCATTTTCCGCAGAATAGACACACTACACCAGTGTCTCTTTCTCTCTCAAAGTTTGTGCGCATAAAGCCGCCTCTCAGTACTAAATTGAGTTCTTTTTCTCAGCTTATTGCGCTTAAACAGTCAAATACACACAAAATAATGTCAAAATGCCTGCCTTGGCGAGTATTCACGTAAACACAGTCAGTTCCCTTTCAAAAGCTACAACCGATGCTGCGCTGCTTAGCGCATTGGGAACGTCTTTAATCGTGACCAGCTGTGAATATTGTGTGTTACACGTCAATAGAATTCACCCGGAGGTATTATAGCCTTGGTCGGTGACCTATAAATAGATGAGCCACAGCTGCATCGTCAGGTCTTTTGTCTTCAGAGGCCTTTCTGTGCATGTGTGCAAACATCTCTCTCTCTATCTGCTACAGATTTTTTGTTAGGAGTTAGATTCCAACTGGCAGTGTGCAGATTTTTTCTCTTTCTCATCTCTGATAAAAAAAACAAAACAATGAAAAGAGTTAAATCAAAGAAAAAGATATGAGTTAACAACAGAGTAAGCGCTGTGTCCCTCCATGTTCTCGTCCTATGTCAGAACTGGATACACACGATTACGGTTTTGTTTGTTTGGGGGAGGAGCTCTTGCGTTGGAGCAGGGCGAGTGCGAGCATTGTGAGCCTTAGCTACTTCCAGACCGCACCCACATTACCATCGTGGGGCTCCCGCATGGATCTGGCTGACGAGCAAGAGACGGGTCCGTCCCTATCGCTTGCTCGATCACCAGATCCACACGTCCCCTTGCGTGATCTCGAAGCGTGCTCCGTTGCTTCTTCAGTTCATGTGGGGGACGATGACGAATCTCTTGGGTCTGCGGACCATGAGCAGCCTACCTCTGAGCATTCTTCTCACAATGATAAATCCACAGATCCAGTCAACTGCCAGATTGCTTCAGTTCTGGACTTCATGCAGGAAAAGTTGTCGACAGGCATATGCACTCTGAGGGTTTATGTGGCCGCTCTTTCGGCTTGCCACGCCTTGGTTGACGGAGCACCACACGGGAAACATCCTCTGCTTGCTTGCTTCATTCGTGGGGCCAGATAACTCAGGCCGCCTTTAAGAACCAAGATCCAAGAACTCTGATTGAGACCCCCTTTGAACCTCTAGAGTCAGCGTCTGACAAACTTCTGACCCTAAAGATGTTTTTTCTTATGGTTATAACTTCTTATATGCAGGATATGCAGGCTCTGTCGATTTCGTCATCCTGCTTAGACTTTGCCCCAGGAATGGTGAAAGTGATTTTTCATCCTCATCCTGACTACCTACCTAAGGTTCCTTTCTCGACCGTACATCGGGTCACCCTTGAGGCCTTCTGCCCCCCAGCCGTTCACAACACCAGAGTAGGAGAGATCTCACAGACTGTGTCCAGTCCGTGCTATTCAGGCCTACGTCCACTGCACTAGCCAGTGGTGTAAGTCAGAGCAACTGTTCGTCTGTTATGGGGGCCGTAACGGGGGCGGCCGCCACCAAGCAGACCATGTCACATTGGGTCAGGGATGCTTTTGCTTTTGCCTATGAGGCGCGCGGTCAAGCTTCGCCAATGGGTCTAAGGGCTCACTCCACCAGAGGGGTCGCCCTTTTCAAATGCTCTGGCAAGGGGTGCCCCCTTACAACTTGGTTGTGATGCGGCAGGCTGGTCCTCTCTGCACACATTCATAAGATTTTATTGGATGTTCATGCTACTCTGGGCTCTCACGTCCTTGAGTCACACATCACATCACAAGCTAATGTCTGAGGCCTTCTTGCGTTCTTGTGTGCACACCTACACAACCGTAAGGGGTCCAGACACCTCCAAGCACGGCGCCGTGGGTTTTCCAGTTCCCAATGCGTTAAGCAGCGCAGCATCGATTATAGCTTTTGAAAGGGAACGACCCGGGTTACTTGACTGTAACCCTGTTCCCTGAAAAAGCGGAACGAGATGCTGCACTGCATTGCCATGCTGAAGATGTCCCAGGACTGCTCTTCAGACAAAATATCCTGACGATGCAGCTGTGGCTCATCTATTTATAGCCTTGTGTCACGGAAGCGTGCTGGTGACGTCACCGACCGAGGCTATAATACCTCCGGGTCAATTCTATTGATGTGTTACACACAATATTCACAGCTGGTCACGATTAAAGATGTTCCCAATCAGCATCTCGTTCCGCTTTTTCAGGGAACAGGGTTACAGTCAAGTAACCTGGGTCGTTCTGTTTTAAGTGAACGTAAACAGTTGAGAAAGGAAACGCATGTGTAACACTATAATGGATTTGTGCGTCATGTCCTAAAGTGAGAGCAGCCTAATATACCTGCTGCCAAATTATGAGATAATAATAAAAATATCTATATGGCAGTTTTTCCCCATGGTATCGATGTCAAAATTGTGGCGAGTGAAAATGCTAAGTGGCTAGTAACTTTGGAAAACCACTAGCCACAGTGGCTGGTGAGCAAAAGAGTTAGTCAAGCCCTGAGTCTAACATCTGACTGATTTTTGGGAATGTTGTACCAGGACCAGCCAAGGATGTAGATCTAGAATCACATTAAACGTCATAATTCACAAGGCAAGGCAAGGCAAGGCAAGTTTATTTATATAGCACATTTCATACACAATGGCAATTCAAAGTGCTTTACATAGAAGAAATAAAAATAATAAAAATAATTAAGAATAATTTAAACAGTTTAGAAAAATAAAATAAAATACAGTACTTAAATTTTTTTTTAAAAAAAGCATATTATTATAGATCTTTCCTTCAAAAGGATTCCCTTAAAACTTAAATCTTTCAACCTTCTTTTAACCTTCAATCTTCTTACGACTTCCATCTATCAACTTTCCTTTAACTTTCTTTTCTCCCTCATTTACTCGCACGTTATTTTCTCTTTCTTTAGGACTGCGTTCACATTCTTTCTCAGACGAAAACTTTAATATCGTCATTTAACTACTTTCAAACCCACATTAATACACGTCATTTTCACATTATCACTTTCTTTTACACCTTCTGAGTGTGCATTTACAGTTTCGGGCTAAATGCCCTGCTTTTGAAAGGAAAACAAACAGTCGGACGAACAGCGGCACAGTGCTTATTCAGTAAATGCATAGCTAAACAGAAGTGTTTTGAGTCTGGATTTGAATGTGACTACTGTAGGAGCACATCTGATCTCTTCTGAAAGCTGGTTCCAGCTGCGGCTGGCATAATAGCTAAAGGCGGACTCGCCATGCTTAGAGTGAACCCTTGGTATTTCTAGCTGATATGATCCTAATAATCTGAGTGATCTGTTGGGTTTATATTCAGTGAGCATATCTGCAATGTATTGAGGTCCTAGGCCATTGAATGATTTATATACCAGTAATAATACCTTAAAATCAATCCTAAATCTAACTGGGAGCCAGTGTAAAGACCTGAGGACTGGTGTGATATGTTCATATTTCCTGGTTCTGCTCAGAATCCTAGCGGCAGCGTTCTGTATGAGCTGCAACTGTCTTATGGTCTTTTTGGGAAGGCCAGTGAGGAGTCCATTACAATAATCCACCCTGCTGGTGATGAAAGCATGCACAAGTTTCTCTAAGTCTTGTCTGGAAACAAAGCATCTAATTCTTGCAATATTTCTGAGATGATAGTATGCTGATTTAGTTATTGCTTTGACATGACTACTGAAACTAAGGTCTGACTCTAGTGTCACACCGAGATTCCTGACTTGATTTTTAGTTGTTTGACCCCTAGAGTGAAGGTATGTGTTCACCTTGAGAACTTCATCTTTGTTTCCAAACGTAATGACTTCAGTTTTGTCTTTGTTTAACTGAAGAAAGTTTTGGCACATCCAACTGTTTGGAATTCATCAATGCATCGGCACAGGGAGTCAATGGGGCTGTAATCGTTAGGCGATAGGGCTAAGTACAGCTGTGTGTCGTCGGCATAGCTGTGGTAAGCAATTTGGTTCTTTCTCATTATTTGGCTCATTGGGAGCATATACAGGTTGAACAGGAGTGGCGCAAGAATTGAGCCTTGAGGGACTCCGCATGTCATGGATGTCCACTCAGACTTATGGTCTCCTATACTCACATAATAACCTCTCCCATCTAAGTATGACCTGAACCATTTTAGGACTATCCCAGAAAGCCCCACCCAGTTTTCCAGCCTGTCAAGAAGTATGTTGTGATCGACAGTGTCAAATGCAGCACTGGGGTCGAGTAGTACCAGCACTGATAATTTGCCTGAATCAGTATTTAAGCGAATATCGTTTATTATCTTTATGAGCGCTGTCTCTGTGCTGTGGTGCGGTCGGAAACCAGATTGAAAATTGTCAAAGTATCCATTCGAGCATAAGAATTTGTTCAGCTGGTTGAAGACAACTTTTTCAATGATCTTGCCTATGAAAGGAAGATTCGAGATCGGTCTATAGTTGCTTAATATGGTCTTATCCAGATTGTTCTTTTTCAGGAGGGGCTTGACAACTGCAGTTTTCCGGGAGTTTGGAAAACTCCCAGAGAGAAGTGAGGCATTTACCACTTCTAGAAGATCTGCTTCTAAACTGTTTAACACACTTTTGAAAAAAGATGTGGGAAGTGTGGGAAGTGTGTCAAGGGCACATGTTGATGTTTTAAGGTGCTGTACGGTTTCTTCCAAAATTTGCAAACTCAAACTCTCTTCACAGCTCTGCAGACACTCATGAAAGTAAAGTTAGGAGGGGATGTTTCATTTAGGATTGTTGCACTGCAGCTGTCTTCTAGCCAGGTTTCATTTAGAAGCATAAAATCCAGGTTGTTTGTTGTTATTAAGTCATTGACTAGAAGTGATTTATTTTTAAGTGAGCGGATGTTTAAAAGTGCTAACTTAACAGTCTTACTTTTTTTCCCTACACCAATCTTAGGCAAGGCAAGGCAAGGCAAGGCAAGTTTATTTATATAGCACATTTCATACACAATGGCAATTCAAAGTGCTTTACATAGAAGAAATTAAAATAATAAAAAGAAATAAGAATAATTAAAACAGTTTAGAAAAATAAAAAATAATAAAGTTAGTTAATCTTAGTTAGACGTGCAATAGGCACCAGATTAGTTGAGTTTGCTGTACGGCTATTGAAGGCCTTAGACTTTCTATCTTGTAATAAAACAGCAATAGAGAAAGATACAGGCACACTGGGTTCCCGCTTGTTCTGTAAACATTTGAGAAAGTTACTGTTATCATAGCGGGAACCCGACACATATCCCTGAGAGCTGGTATTCGTTGTTTTTGGTTCACCTCGAGCAGATGGAAGAGGGTGTGGGCCCTGGCGTTGTGGCAGAGGCCGAAGAGCTCTCACAGAGGCAGGGGGAGGGTGAGCTGGGCCCGCAGGCTTTGGTGGAAACGGTGCCTGCCGTTTTTTGGTTGATATCTGGGGGCTTGCAGCAAAAGAGTGGGATAGTTTGGTTCCAGCATACACTAGTTCTTCCATTTTCTGTGAGAAGCACAGAAGTGGAGTTGCTGGAGAGAGGGAAAAAGTATCTGGTGAAAGGGGCTGTTGCTCAGGTGTTATCGGAGGCTGTGATATGCTGTCCTGGCTTCCCTGGCTGTTTTTCAGGAAGTCGTCCTTGGGTGCTGAATCTTGGAGCAGTTCTGATATGACTGTCTGTGATGAGCTCTGTGGGCAGGGCTCAGCTGAGATTGTGTCCGTGGGCAGAGGTTGTTGTGGCTCAGTGGTGTTATCATTGTCCTTGTGTGATATGTCAACATCATGTCCATTTTGCTGCTGAAGTGAAGTCCTGTGGTCATTCATACTGTGTCCAGGTGTGTGTGCCGTTTAGATTGAGTGTATTGGCACACACTGCAGAAGGATGATTGAGGGAGAAGTAGATATTGTCCTTTAGCACTCTTGAGCCAAGTTTGTTTGGGTGATGGCCATCCTGATGAAACAGTTGTCTCTGTTCACAGGCTGTAGCTATAACTTTTTGTCCCTGCATTATAAAAGTGCCCATTTTCGAGCATGTATTTGCGGTGTGATGTGATGGAAGCTGAAGTGTTTTCCTCTGCTGTCTCTCTCGCTCCAGGTGTGATCGCGTATTCCATCGGGATCGCCTGGGCAGCGCAGGACGAGCTGGAATACATCGCCACTGACCCGGACAGAGAGCACTCTTTCTTTGTGGATGAGTTTGACAACCTCTACAAGTATGTATCAAAAATTATTCACAACATCTGCAACGAATTCAACTCCCAACCACGTAACTGAACCATTGTGGAATATTACCAACAATCCAAGGAGCAAGTGCATTTCCACACAGTTACAATTGCAGTGTTACAGGTTTAGTGCAGTTAGAAGCGGGCAAGATGTTTCCAGCTTTGATATTTTGCTATTTAAACAAAATACAGTGTGGAAATGGTCATTTAACGATGGCAGTGAATGTGTGTTCAGTGACTTTGGATTACAATGTGACGGGCTTGTATTGGTATGAGAGAAAACACAAGCTTACAGTTTTTGCATAGATTGTTTCAGTTAAAGATTATTTATATTTTACATGCTAAACACAATAATATGAAAAATTACATTATAATAATATCTTTTTTTCATATGGAAAGTTAACTGTCTGCATAAGATAGAAGTGCCAAGCAAAGAAAATGTTGTTAATTGTAAATGAAAAATCTTTTTAAATGATGTGCTAAACGAATGGGATTTTGCATATGTTCAGAAGACAGGATTGTTAATGCATGCATGAACTGACTGATGTTACTGTAATGTACAAGATATTTGTCAAGGCACAAAGGTATTGGAGTATTATGACTGTTTCTAAGAGAAGTTACAGAAAATACTAAAAGAAAGGCAACATTCAGAAAGCTCCGGTTGTGTGGTTTGATGACTCATATCCATTCGAACAGATGTTGATCATAGACCTAAAAAGTTTTTTACTTGTCATTTTAAATTCATATATTGAACTTTTTGTATTTGTATATAAAAATGCTTGTATTTTTTTTTTTAAGATGACACAATTTGTCCAATATTTTAATGTAATTTTTAATAAAATGATTATTGAAAACCAGCAAATTCATTGATTTGGACTGAAATGTTAAGTGTCTGGGAGAGAATATCTTTAAACTCTGCCAAAATCTTGATAATTATTTTGGGCAATAAATCTGTCAAGCCATAGTATGCAAGCAAATGTGTTTGTTTGTTTCTGTTGTTGTTGTTCTTAACATTGCAGGCCCACATGACGAGTATATTTATATGCTGAGATTTATTCCAAAGAATAAAGTCAAAATATTAATGTAAATCATGGCCAATATGGTAAGTTAGATGAAGTTCAAAACGTAGGTTCGGGAGGAGCCTAAACATTCAGTCCTGTCAATCATCATTACGAGCACATTGTTTAAGCAGCAGACACCACGTCATCTCATTGACAAATTCTTCCGGCAGCCCTCCTCGGGAAGAAATTTTCCCCTCTCAGGTCCCCAGATCCAGAGTCCCCTCCCAAGTCCACTCCAGAGGGTGAAACCCTCGAATCCACTCCAGAGATTGAAACCCTCGAGTGCGTTCTAGTGTGAGAAATTCCTGCTCCAAGGATTACAGCATTGCCAATTCAGTGAGTAAGGGATCTTCCCGAGTCCACTTCAGTGAGTAAAATTCCCAAGTTTGTTCCAGTGTGTGAAATTCCTGAGTCTGCTCCAGACAGTGAAATCCCAGAATCCGTTCCTATGAGAGATATTCCAGAGTCTGCTCCAGTGTTGGCTCCAGCCCCTGACAAGAATCCAGTGATTGCTCCAGTCCCTGAGTCCACTCAGGAGAGTGCAGCACTGACCATCATGGCTACAGCTATTTTGTGTGTGCTGGCTGCTCACAGGGGTGTAGTTCCACCCAAGAAATTTTGGGGGTGGGAGGGCTACCTGTCCACGGCCATGGAGGCCGTCCCAGAGCTGCCTGCTCTCCCAGACAAGGTCACAGAAGCCTTCTCAGAGCTGCCTGCTCTCCCAGACAAGGCCACTGAAGCCGTCCCAGAGCTGCCTGCTCTCCCAGACAAGGCCACTGAAGCCGTCCCAGAGCTGCCTGCTCTCCCAGACAAGGCCACAGAAGCCGTCCCAGAGCTGCCTGCTCTCCCAGACAAGGCCACAGAAGCCGTCCCAGAGCTGCCTGCTCTCCCAGACAAGGCCACAGAAGCCGTCCCAGAGCTGCCTGCTCTCCCAGACAAGGCCACAGAAGCCGTCCCAGAGCTGCCTGCTCTCCCAGACAAGGCCACTGAAGCCGTCCCAGAGCTGCCTGCTCTCCCAGACAAGGCCACTGAAGCCTTCTCAGAGCTGCCTGCTCTCCCAGACAAGGCCACTGAAGCCTTCCCAGAGCTGCCTGCTCTCCCAGACAAGGCCACTGAAGCCTTCTCAGAGCTGCCTGCTCTCCCAGACAAGGCCACTGAAGCCGTCTCAGAGCTGCCTGCTCTCCCAGACAAGGCCACAGAAGCCGTCTCAGAGCTGCCTGCTCTCCCAGACAAGGCCACTGAAGCCTTCCCAGAGCTGCCTGCTCTCCCAGACAAGGCCACTGAAGCCTTCTCAGAGCTGCCTGCTCTCCCAGACAAGGCCACTGAAGCCTTCTCAGAGCTGCCTGCTCTCCCAGACAAGGCCACTGAAGCCTTCCCAGAGCTGCCTGCTCTCCCAGACAAGGCCACTGAAGCCTTCCCAGAGCTGCCTGCTCTCCCAGACAAGGCCACTGAAGCCGTCTCAGAGCTGCCTGCTCTCCCAGACAAGGCCACTGAAGCCGTCTCAGAGCTGCCTGCTCTCCCAGACAAGGCCACTGAAGCCTTCCCAGAGCTGCCTGCTCTCCCAGACAAGGCCACTGAAGCCTTCCCAGAGCTGCCTGCTCTCCCAGACAAGGCCACTGAAGCCTTCTCAGAGCTGCCTGCTCTCCCAGACAAGGCCACAGAAGCCGTCTCAGAGCTGCCTGCTCTCCCAGACAAGGCCACTGAAGCCTTCTCAGAGCTGACTGCTCTCCCAGACAAGGCCACTGAAGCCTTCTCAGAGCTGCCTGGTCTCCCAGACAAGGCCATGGAGGCCGTCCCAGAGCTGCCTGCTCTCCCAGACAAGGCCACTGAAGCCGTCCCAGAGCTGCCTGCTCTCCCAGACAAGGCCACAGAAGCCGTCCCAAAGCTGCCTGCTCTCCCAGACAAGGCCACAGAAGCCGTCCCAGAGCTGCCTTCTCTCCAGGACAAGGCCACAGAAGCCGTCTCAGAGCTGCCTGCTCTCCCAGACAAGGCCACTGAAGCCTTCTCAGAGCTGCCTGCTCTCCCAGACAAGGCCACTGAAGCCTTCGGTGGCTGTCCGTAAACTGCTGGAGCCTCCTAGGCTCCCTGAGCTGCCTGCACTTCCCTTGTTTAATAATGACTTTCTGTATCATTTTAAAATGCCATTCATGTTTTTTTTTTTTTATGAAAGTTAAAGTCAATTTTATTTAGTGCTTTCACAATTCACATTGGTTCATTTTGCCATGCTATTGAGAATAGAATAGAATAGAACAGAATAGAATGGTTGGGTAACAACTTATACACTGCTTAAGTTAGTTTTATTAAGTCAGTTTCATTTAAAATTCATATTTCTGCAAATAAGCTGTGCTATTGAGAATAGAATAGAATATTTAGGCAACATCAATTTACCTATATTTACCTATATTATTTACAATTAACATTTCTTCAATAAGTTGTGCAATTGACAATAAAATAGAATAGAACAGAACAGAACAGAACAGAATAGAATAGAATAGAATAGAATAGAATAGTTGGGCAGCATAAAAAGCATGTAAAAGATCAGGCTCTGCTCTCAGGACGTGACAGTCCTCTGGTGGTCTGGAAGCTGAACTGCTCTGACCCTTAGGGATGATATTTGCACATATATTCAGCACATGTTTATGGTTGTACATCCACAGGAGCCCTGTATAATTCATGTAGTAGCATTGATGAAAGATGAATCCAGTGAATACAACAATGAAGGGTTTGTGTATGTTCTTGTCGCAGCCTCGCAGGTATAAAGGATATTTGTGAGAAATGCTTGTCATGTCATTGGTGAGAGTACAGAACATCGACCTCTGATGAGCTCCTATGATTATTCCCTTTTTCACATTAATTGTCTGCTAGTTTCCACCTACATTTTACAATAAAAAGCCATGGTATTGTCAAAGGGTAAAGAGATTAATGTCCTGACATTACTCACACTCAAAAACAAACGATTAACTCTTTCATGGTCAAAATAATTAGGGCCCAAGCCCTGAAAGGGCGAAGTATATACATATACTATATATATATACATACATATACTATATATATATACATACATATATACACATATATGTATATATATATATATATATATATATATATATATATATATATATATATATATATATATATATATATATTCCATCAATGGCGGGAAAAGAGTTAAGAGACCTGAAATAGCAGGGACATCTATAATATCTCAAGATATAGTTACCAATGGACCAACAAATATAGTTACCAAATGTCACTTGTGCAAGATGTTTGGAAATGCAGTATATGAATTCTCACATTACTGTATACTGAGAAGTAATTGTGCTGGGAAAACCGTTGTGTTTGCTGATTGTCATAAAGACAGAATAGATTTGCAGCCTTAGAAAAAGACAGACACAGATGAAGTACAGGCAACAGTTTGATGTGGGTGAAAAGATCCACAAATAACCAAAATCACATCATCATCACCATCACCATCATCATCATCATCATCATCATCATCATCATCCCCAGGATAATGGCTCAAATACTCACAGAAGAAAGATTCTGCACACTGCTTTGCATATCTTTGGTAATATGTGAAGCATGATGTATTTGTGAGTAGTGGATCAAACACTGGGAAAAGGCACTAAACGAGTTTCACATAATACACAAACATGATCACACGAAGATTGAGTTTGTCTCCTGGAAAGGTTCAGGCTAGTGCATTTGAAGCTGACTGAAGCAACACATCCTGATGAAATTAGACACACAATGGAGTACATGTGATGTTTTTCGTATGGAATTAAAGAATCTCCCATCATCCCATAATCTCGTTTACACACTGTGTATAGCGCCCCCTGGTGGACAACAGTTGTGTTACAATCCTGATGTTCTTGAAAGGGATAGTCATTGTAATTAATTGTTGTTCTAATGCTGTGGCTCTCTTTCTTTTTCTGACTTTTTAACTAAGTAGTTACATGTAAATATGTCATATTTGTCTATCACTGTATTTCTCTAAATGTCAGAAACAAACAACAACAAAAAACACATACAGGTTAATATTATTTCCTAGACTTCGTTAAAAAAAATAATTGCCAGTGTTTTCACAGCTTTTTATTTATGAACAATTATTATTAATTTTAATATATACTTTTATTAAAAAGTAAAATAATCACCATCATTCTCATGTGTATTATATGTGGCAAATTCAGGAGAATCAGATGCGTGTTTGGACCAAATATTTACACCAATGTAGCTGAAATCATTAAGAAAGACAGCAGGGAAGGACAGAGAATGAGAATGAGAGAATTAATGCCATGTAATAAAACATTCTTGACATTATCATACTTCTAAGATCTTAAAAGAATGCGACAAAGGTTTTAGAAGAACCGTATCCATGTCTTGAACGTTGAGGCGACCAAACCAATTCAAAATGTATTAAAATCAAAAATTTTTACTTTCGAGCTGAAAATATCATTTATTTGTAAAACTAACTGCAACTTTCCCACAAGCTACACTCATGATTTAAGCTATTTGCAAATAATGCACATATTTTTTGTTGTCTAATATGCCGAAAACACAAAAAGTTTCGGTAACACTTTATAATAACTGCACACTATTAATCATTAATTAAGCATTAGTAAACAGTTAATTCATAATTTATAAAGCATTAATAGACATTAATAAGCAGTTTATAAATACAGCTATAAATGCTTTATTCTTGATTTAAAAGCAAATATATAATGTGTTTAATAATTGTATTGGCATACTTTATTAAGGACAAATTTATAATTTCTAAATGAAGTATAGCATTATTTACAAAGCAGTTATTCAGGAGTTGCCAGTGATTCATAAGATCACTTAGAAATTGTAAGTAAATGTAGTAGATTCAGGTAGTTATAAAGCATTTAGTAGTGGTCAGTTAACTATGTTTGTGAGCTCATCTAAAGTGAGGACTAGTTATGCCTTGTAAAGCCTTTATAAAGGAGATTTAAAGACTCAGGGGGCCCAGGCCGGAGCTGGCAGTTCAGGGGGACCAGAGCGGAGCCGGCAGTTCAGGGGGACCAGAGCAGAGCCGACAGTTCAGGGGCCCAGGGCGGAGCCGGCAGTTCAGGGGCCCAGGGTGGAGCCGGCAGTTCAGGGGGACCAGGCCGGAGCCGGCAGGTCAGGGGGACCAGAGCGGAGCCAGCAGTTCAGGGGCCCAGGGCGGAGCCGGGAGTTCAGGGGCCCAGGGCGGAGCCAGCAGTTCAGGGGGACCAGAGCGGAGCCGGCAGTTCAGGGGGACCAGGTCGGAGCCGGCAGTTCAGGGGACCAGGGCGAAGCCGGCAGTTCAGGGGGACCAGGCCGGAGCCGGCAGTTCAGGGGGACCAGAGCGGAGCCGGCAGTTCAGGGGACCAGGGCGGAGCCGGCAGTTCAGGGGCCCAGGGTGGAGCCGGCAGTTCAGGGGGACCAGGCCGGAGCCGGCAGGTCAGGGGGACCAGAGCGGAGCCAGCAGTTCAGGGGCCCAGGGCGGAGCCGGCAGTTCAGGGGCCCAGGGCGGAGCCAGCAGTTCAGGGGGACCAGAGCGGAGCCGGCAGTTCAGGGGGACCAGGTCGGAGCCGGCAGTTCAGGGGACCAGGGCGAAGCCGGCAGTTCAGGGGGACCAGGCCGGAGCCGGCAGTTCAGGGGGACCAGAGCGGAGCCGGCAGTTCAGGGGACCAGGGCGGAGCCGGCAGTTCAGGGGCCCAGGGCGAAGCCGGCAGTTCAGGGGACCAGGGCGGAGCCGGCAGTTCAGGGGGACCAGAGCGGAGCCAGCAGTTCAGGGGCCCAGGGCGGAGCCGGCAGTTCAGGGGCCCAGGGCGGAGCCGGCAGTTCAGGGGGACCAGTGCTGGGTGTCTCGGGGATGGCCTTTGAGGATGGGTAGCCCCCGTCAAAAAATTTGACTCTGGAGTGAGCTCGGGGACTGAAGGCGTCTCTGGACTCTCCTGGACTTATTAAAGACTTTGATTCAGATTTCTCTTTCGCTGTGCAATCACGTCATGTGACAACAACTACAAATGATAATTTCACTAAACAGCTTTAAAGCCTGGATCCAAAGCTTTCTTCTCTTTAAATATGTTTAATTGTAATGAATTTTAATTTAAGTAAAATATTAACTCAATAAGAGACTTAAAGACAAATATCAGTGTCTTGTATAAATTAGGTGTTAAATATTTACAAATATTATAGTTCTTAAAGGGATAGTTCACCCAAAAATGAAAATTGTCATCATTTACTCATCAAGTCATTGCAAACCTGCATTTCTTTCTATTGTGGAACATAAAAGAATATAAATCGAGAAATATCTATGTTTTTGTTTTGCTTTTTGTCCATACATTAGAAGTCAAGGTTAACCCCAATGGTTTGGTTACAACATTCTTTAAAATATAATCTTTTGTGTTTCACAGAAGTAAGTCATACAGGTTTGGAACGACATGAGGGAGAGAAAACGATGACATTTACCGTGTACAGGATTTCCCTCCAGCAGTTTCACTTTGTATTTATTTTATTCATAGATATTTTATTTATTTGATATTGTAAGAGATTTTTATTCAAATAAAAATATTGGGGAATATAAATCACTTTTATAGAGTTTTTATTTTATTTGATAGTTCCTACATGTTTGGATGACAATCAGAAGAGAGAAAAAAGACTCGTATGTTTAAAAGTAGGCTACTTAAAAAGCTGAATTTATATACATTTAAATGTGAAGCCACGACCTGGACTGAGTAGAGCTGAGTATGAGACATCTGGATCCGGTTAGTTTGTCATAGGAAGCAGCTGTTATCTTTTGGGAGCTGCTTTCGACACTCCATTCCCTTCTTTCTCACACTGACTTACAATCTCTCGTACTCTCTCCTCATGCTTCATCTTTGCCTGACGATTTGTATAGTTGTATGTGTAGTTGAGGAATGCCTTACTGCACTGAAATGTGCTTTTCTCTACTCTTCATGAAGTTGGCCATTGTTTCTGTTTTCTGAGCAGAGATTTGACCTCTTTTCCCAAACATCCCGTAGTGACGCCCCGTCCTTCCCTCCCTCCCTCCCTCCCTCCCTCCCTCCCTCTGTTTTCTTCTCTTTTTTCTTTCTCTTCAGCTCTTGCACAACTTCCTTGTTTTCATCTTGGTGGTTCATTACAGACTCATGCAGGTAACTGACAAGCTCTCTCTTTCACTGTTTGATTAGTTGCTTGTTTTTGATACAACATGCTCATGAACTTCCGTTACAGTTTGCTGAAATGTACATTTCTTTGTGAATGAATGTCAAAAATAGGAGACTTGATAGAAATTGACAGGCAGACAGAAAAGAAAAGGCTTTAAGGTTGGTATACAGTCCACGAGGCAGTCCAGTGTAAAGTCTTGAAGTTTGAAGGTTTAAAGCATTAGAATACTTCAGTGCTTGTGCAGCATCAATGACAAGCTGTTATAGTTGCTTCATAATCGGTTGCTAGTGTGTTCAGGGAGGTTGTTAAAACATTGGCAGGCGGTCACTATGCAGACAAAACTGTGGTAAGTTACTTTTAAAAGTGATGGGTTATAACATTGCACTACTCCCTAAAGAAAGTAACTAATTGTGTTAGTTACTTTTTATTGAAAGTAATATGTTTTGTTACTTTTGCATTGCTTTTTCTCATCTGGACAGGACTGGCTTGTATGTTGTTTAATAAAAAATTGTTTGGCAAATGTAAAGTCCCTTTCACACCAGAAGTGAACTGAATAAGGTGAAATGCAGATTCACTCTTGTAAAGTAAAGGGACCGCAGAAGAACAGGACGCAGGAGAACTTCAACACTCTTACTTCAGCAATAAACACAAAAATGTGACGTTAAATAGTCATTTTTGCTAATTTGTATGGTTGAATTGGATCATCAAAGGTCAGCAGCAGAAACATTGGTTAATAAAGCGAGATTAAATACATGGGGCCCTATCTGGCACCCAGCACAATTGACTTTGTACAGCGACGCATGTATCATTCCTATTTTGCACCGACGCACAGCGGACTCTTCCCTCCACAGACACACGTCGGTAAATTAGGGAATGAACTTGCGCTCCCGGGGGCGGTTCAGCGAAAAGAGGAGGCGTGTTCCGGCGCAAACGTTCCCTGGTGCTATTTTGCAGTTTCAGAAAACAATTCCACTACTGACCAGGAGAAACCTCGTCTAAAGTCAGTGGCGCGTTCAGATGCTATTTTAAGGGCGCATGCTTGGCCATAATGTAGCGTGTGCACAACACACATACACTTTGCTTCTCTCATCTACACACAGATGCAGCAGTTCCATTTTTAGAAAACCATACATTATTACAAGGAAAAATATTTACACACGAGGGAAATCATTGTGGTGTCCATGAAGATGTGAAAAAATAGGCATAAATCTAGCTTTCACATTTACCCAAATTATTATACGGGTGTAATTTGTGTGTGTTTCTCCATCCCCAATGTCACTTCTCTGTGTTTTACGGCCCTGACGAGAACGTTGGTCTCCTTGGCTGTGAACCGCTCCTGGCGTGCGTCTGGCAAATCCGCTGTTATAATAGCAATCCGCCATGGAACAAGCGCGCCTGCTCTTAAAGGGAATGTGAGATGTCGCTCTGATTGGTTTATTTCACGTTACGCCCAAACCACACCTATGAGTAATGAAGCTACTTCAGACCAACCCATTTTAGATTTGCGTTGGAGAGTCATTCATCCTGCCGGTATAATAGCAACAGCGCCGAGATCCGCCCACAAAGTTACTTGCGTTTCAGATCGTTAAAATAGGGCCCTATTATCTTTATAGAGCAGAATTTGAATTTGTCTCATATTTGATGAAGTTTGACCGTTTTAGATTCATTCTTTCAGCATTGTTTACAGGCTAATAATGGCATGTGATCATTACCAATACCAATATACTCCAATCATTTCTATGAGATGTCTTGAAATAATGAAAGGCTTGAGTAAAGCTGTTGTTGTAACTGTGCTGCAGTGATGGTGGAGGGTCCAGTTCTGGAAAGACCTTGAGTAAAGCTGTTGTTGTAACTGTGCTGCAGTGATGGTGGAGGGTCCAGTTGTGGAAAGGCCTTGAGTAAAGCTGTTGTTGTAACTGTACTGCAGTGATGGTGGAGGGTCCAGTTGTGGAAAGGCCTTGAGTAAAGCTGTTGTTGTAACTGTGCTGCAGTGATGGTGGAGGGTCCAGTTGTAGAAAGGCCTTGAGTAAAGCTGTTGTTATAACTGTGCTGCAGTGATGGTGGAGGGTCCAGTTGTGGAAAGGCTTGAGTAAAGCTGTTGTTGTAACTGGTCTGCAGTGATGGTGGAGGGTCCAGTTGTGGAAAGGCTTGAGTAAAGCTGTTGTTGTAACTGTGCTGCAGTGATGGTCGAGGGTCCAGTTGTGGAAAGGCTTGAGTAAAGCTGTTGTTGTAACTGTGCTGCAGTGATGGTGGAGGGTCCAGTTGTGGAAAGGCCTTGAGTAAAGCTGTTGTTGTAACTGTGCTGCAGTGATGGTGGAGGGTCCAGTTGTGGAAAGGCCTTGAGTAAAGCTGTTGTTGTAACTGTGCTGCAGTGATGGTGGAGGGTCCAGTTGTGGAAAGGCCTTGAGTAAAGCTGTTGTTGTAACTGTGCTGCAGTGATGGTGGAGGGTCCAGTTGTGGAAAGGCCTTGAGTAAAGCTGTTGTTGTAACTGTGCTGCAGTGATGGTGGAGGGTCCAGTTGTGGAAAGGCCTTGAGTAAAGCTGTTGTTGTAACTGTACTGCAGTGATGGTGGAGGGTCCAGTTGTGGAAAGGCCTTGAGTAAAGCTGTTGTTGTAACTGTGCTGCAGTGATGGTGGAGGGTCCAGTTGTGGAAAGGCCTTGAGTAAAGCTGTTGTTGTAACTGTGCTGCAGTGATGGTGGAGGGTCCAGTTGTGGAAAGGCCTTGAGTAAAGCTGTTGTTGTAACTGTGCTGCAGTGATGGTGGAGGGTCCAGTTGTGGAAAGGCCTTGAGTAAAGCTGTTGTTGTAACTGTACTGCAGTGATGGTGGAGGGTCCAGTTGTGGAAAGGCCTTGAGTAAAGCTGTTGTTGTAACTGTGCTGCAGTGATGGTGGAGGGTCCAGTTGTGGAAAGGCCTTGAGTAAAGCTGTTGTTGTAACTGTGCTGCAGTGATGGTGGAGGGTCCAGTTGTGGAAAGGCCTTGAGTAAAGCTGTTGTTGTAACTGTGCTGCAGTGATGGTGGAGGGTCCAGTTGTGGAAAGGCCTTGAGTAAAGCTGTTGTTGTAACTGTACTGCAGTGATGGTGGAGGGTCCAGTTGTGGAAAGGCCTTGAGTAAAGCTGTTGTTGTAACTGTGCTGCAGTGATGGTGGAGGGTCCAGTTGTGGAAAGGCCTTGAGTAAAGCTGTTGTTGTAACTGTACTGCAGTGATGGTGGAGGGTCCAGTTGTGGAAAGGCCTTGAGTAAAGCTGTTGTTGTAACTGTGCTGCAGTGATGGTGGAGGGTCCAGTTGTGGAAAGGCCTTGAGTAAAGCTGTTGTTGTAACTGTGCTGCAGTGATGGTGGAGGGTCCAGTTGTGGAAAGGCCTTGAGTAAAGCTGTTGTTGTAACTGTGCTGCAGTGATGGTGGAGGGTCCACTTGTGGAAAGGCTTGAGTAAAGCTGTTGTTGTAACTGTGCTGCAGTGATGGTGGAGGGTCCAGTTGTGGAAAGGCCTTGAGTAAAGCTGTTGTTGTAACTGTACTGCAGTGATGGTGGAGGGTCCAGCAGCCGCAGGAGCGCCGGAGCCGATCAGCGTGGTGACGGGCGGCAGTAAACCTGTGCACCGCTTCCTCAAAGGACAACCCAAGTGTATCGGAGTGAGACACACAACACCATCCTTTCAGATGAAGAAAACTATTCAAGCACAGATCAATCAGGAATCATCCAAATAAATAAACCTAATTCAAAGGGGAAACAAGATTATTTTGTTTCCTTGTTTTAAGCAAATACTCACTAAATTTCACACTTTCACTTTATTTTGATGGTCCCTTTAACACATTCTGTTGACTATAAGTAAAGTTGCACCTACTGTCATTAGAGTGTTAGTTGACTGGGGGTTAGTAGAATAAGTTGACATGTAGTTGCAAAGTTACTTATAGTCAGTAGAATATCTGTAGGAGGAACATCCCAATAAAGAGTTAGCAGATATTAAAGGATTAGTTCACTTCAGAATTAAAATTTCCTGATGATTTACTCTCGTCATCCAAGATGTCCATGTCTTTCTTACGTCAGTCGAAAACAAATTAAGGATTTTTATTTTTTTTTATTTTTTTTTTATGAATACATTTCTAAGGAAAGCATTCCAGGATGTTTCTCCATATAGTGTCTTCAATGGGGTTCAACGGGTTGAAGGTCCAAATGTGAGTTTCAGTGCAGCTTCAAAGTCTCGACACGATCCAGCCGAGGAATAAGAGTCTTATCTAGACAAACCAGTGGACATTTTAGAACAAAATAAACATTTATATACTTTTAACCACAAATGCTGGTCTTGCTCTCGCTGTGATGCGACACACATTACGTAATCAGGTTGAAAGGTCAAGCGTGACGTAGGAAGAAGTACAGACCTAGTGTTACAAAGTGAATGTGCAAAGACTCAGTCAAACGCCATTTACAAAAAATAAATTAAATAAAAGTTCGAACGATTTTGCACGTTTTTCGCCCTACCCTACATTTTCCATCAACCCGTTGGACCCCATTGAAGTCACTATATGGAGGAAAATCCTGGAATGTTTTCCTCAAAAACCTTAATTTCTTTTCGTCTAAAGAAAGAAAGACATGAACATCTTTGATAACGAGGGGGAGAGTAAATTATCAGGAAATATGAATTCTGAAGTGAACTACTCCTTTAAGCAGGCACTACTAATACTCTATGAGAGTTAGTTCACATGAAGATGCACAAGAAGTTACTGATAATCAACAGAATGTTCAAAAGGGACCATCAAAATAAAGTGTTACCAATTTCACTGATTCACTCATTTTTTTAATTTTTTTATGTAAGTACATAGTAGTCAAAGACACCTAATATAAAGTGTAATCAAACATATTAATTGAACTCACAGTGCTGTTATAATAGCAGCAGGATGTGTGAGTCTTCACAATGGAAATCTGATTATTGGCACTTATAAGAATATCTTCTTCCACAATATATCTCTGTTTAAAATGAATATTATCTGATTGCATTACACAAATGTGCAAAAGTAACATAGATTCATAACATTTATTAAACGCAAAACAACACATGAAATAGCAAACATGGAACAAGGTAGCATTGCTGCATCCACTGCTCCCTCCTATTACTGATGAAGATGAGCAATATTACTGATGAAGATGAGCAATATTACTGATGAAGATGAGCAATATTACTGACGAAGATGAGCAATATTACTGATGAAGATGAGCAATATTACTGATAAAGATGAGCAATATTACTGATGAAGATGAGCAATATTACTGATGAAGATGAGCAATATTACTGATAAAGATGAGCAATATTACTGATGAAGATGAGCAATATTACTGATGAAGATGAGCAATATTACTGATGAAGATGAGCAATATTACTGATGAAGATGAGCAATATTACTGAGAAGCAGTCTTCTGAGAGACGTTTCACATGTGATTGTCCGTTTCCATGTGTCCGGTGTAAGATTGTGCTGGTGATGATGGCCGTATCCATGATCATGTTTGGAATCACCATGCATGTGCAGTCAGATGCGGAGACCTCGGCAGACATGTACACCCCCTTCTGGCTCGGGATCCTGGTATGTTCTCTTCTGACTATATTAGCATGCTTTGCCTTGAAAGATTTTTCATTACTTCTACGAAAACTTCTAAGGCCACAACCAAGTACTCTAATGAACTACACCTCTACAAAACTAGCCTTATGTTTCGAAACAAAATCATTGGATTGGATCCCCACATTTGAAAACCACTGGTCTACAGATTAAATATGAGATTATTCCACTCATAAAAGTAAAAAATGTTCTAATCGTAATACTTTTACAACTGACCAAATGCAAATCTGCTACATCAGGTACAACTTGCAATGAACCACTTTTTATTTGATTTTTTTGTCCTTTAAATTTAGTTGGCAAGTCTCATGCCCTTTTGATTCATTTTAGTCCATTTTAAATGGTATATCATTTCACTTTAGTAAAAAAACATTTCACTTACAACAATGTGCAAATGCAAAAAGATGTCAGTCATTTAACACAAACGTTAACCAATTAAAAAAAAATTCTAAACATTAATTAAAATGGGTATGCATCGTACATCAAACATCTAAACAATTCATCAAATTCAAATACAAAATGTGTAAACCTGAATATAAAAGTGTTATCTACATTTTATATGTTACTGTTTTGAATTCATGCTTCATGCACTTTAAGTAATTCGTTCAAATGAAGAGATGAACTGAGTGAATATGTGTGTACTGTAATGAGTATTTAGCAATAGTTGAATACTAAATGTCTTACCTTTTTTTTTTTTGCAGTTCTTTATCTGTGGCGTTTTGTATATACTGAGTGAACGCAACCCCTCCAAAAAGATCGTAAGTGTCTGTTTAACCTTTGTGTTTCACTGTTTGTACTCATGAATAATTTTGAGAATGCTTGTCTCCAAACTACACAGTTTTCTCTATTTAAAGTGTAATATTAATATTCTTAAATGTGTTTGATATTTTGTTTTACACGTTGATGTTTTCTGAAGATCACAGCCAGCCTTGCTCTGAGTATCATCTCAACCATTGGAGTGTTCTGTGCTTGTGTGGAGTTCATCAGAGCCATCGCTGGGCTCGATAACATATACTGGTATCATTTGTCTGAAAATCAAACAGCGGAGGAGAGACGACATATCGAACAACATTATGTGAGGGTCTTTATGGATTTAATACTGCTCTGTCATTAATGAATAACTACACAGGAACAAATGACTAACACCACATTAACATTCTAGTAACTGCTATTAACTAACAAGAACTTGTAAGTAATGGCACTCAGTTAAAAAAATTAAATAAAATAATATTTCATACCTCCCAGAGGATTACTAAGAAGTACTATGTATAGGTTCATAATTAATGAGAGTAATGCACAATGTATAATTAATTCTAAAGTAAAGTCATGGTAACCTAAGAGTAATTAGTCAAGTATAAACAAATCCTTCAGAAGGAATTACTAATTATCTGGAACACTATTCTAAAGTGAAGATCATGATAACTCACTAGTAATGACTCAAGTATTACCAAATCTGTCAGAAGCCATTACTATCCAAAACTTGACTTTTTTTCTAGTGGGATGAAAGTCGGGTGTTGGCAAGGCATATGTGGAGGCAAGACGGGCCTGTGTGTCCCTGCACACCATGACTAGGGCTGTCACTTTTGTGAAAAAATCCTGTTCGATTTTTGAGACATAAGTGTTCATTGAATCGATTGTAAAATTGATTTTCCATGTCTAAATACGTTTCCATTTTAAACGCCAAATATAGGCAAATCCACGGACAACTAACAGGCATTAGGACGATGGTAAAGAGGGCACTTGAGACGCGCACAAGTCAGCAAATATTCCTGATGATTTATTGGCGTGAAGTTTCGTGCACAATGACAAACAGGAGTGCAACATTCTCGAAAGACAATAAGCAGAGTGGACTACCATAACATCCCTGACAAACATCACTGCAGGATTCAACATGGCTGCGTTTACCATTAGAAATGTCAAACAAATTTCGCCTACTTAGGCGATTGTAGACCGTAGCCCGAATCTGTGTCTGTATGCCTGAGACTGTCTGAATACCGGCAGAATTCACAGTTTTGTAGTAGAGACACAGAAGTATAATCTGCTGTTATGTGTGTGTGTGTCAGAGCCTGCAGTTGCTGTGTGACGCGCGTCCGCTGCGGGCGTATCGTGACGAGCTGACGAGGCCGTTAAAATCGATTCCCTATTTTCGTTTTAGAAACTTGTGTTGGTTGGTCCGATCGATTGTGCAATCGGTTTTTGAACGTAAAGTGACAGCCCTAACACACACCCAGTCTCTGCTCCGCAGTGCTGCCGGAGGGTGGTGTTCTGTCGAGACAAACAGGCATGCCGGGGCGTTTTCAGTAGATACGTTCAGATTAGGTTATAAGATCGGCATGTGTCTGAGGACACCTTTCTCCTGGCCCCCAAGATGAGTGGCGTTGGTCAGTGACTGTGAGCAGAGGATTACCATCTCTCTTTCTCTGATCTGATATCCTGAAATTATCTTTTTCCCAGGTTGAGCTATATTCTCCCCTATGTTAGGATTTAAAGTAGAATTGCAGGTATTGTATAGATTCCCTCTACTTAGTTTCCCTCCCCAACTACTGTCCTGTCTTGAAGTAGGGATGTATGCTCCCCTTTGGATGGGTGCTTTATAGGCCTCTATAGCATGACCTGAGTGTGTATCCCTCCTTGTTATCTCTTAGTTAGCGCTGGAGTAAACCACTAGCTATAGTGGGTCATGGAGAAGTGCCTATGTTTAAGTCAGGATTGAGCTGCCCTCCCACAGTGTATTTGGGTTTGTAAGTAGGGCATACGCTCACCTGCGACCTCCTTGGGTTTGGAGAATGGTGATTGAGTTATTGGCAAACTGCAGCCTGCCTTTCTTTTGTTTGTCTCCCTTTCTGAATAGTACTAAAGACATATTCCCCCTTTGGGTGGCCCTAAGGGTTGATGCAGGGTAAATTAAATTAGTGGGAAAGAAAGCTGCTCACCCTGTGGTCTGTGTGGGTCCTAACGCCCCAGTATAGTGACGGGGACACTATACTGTCAAAGAGCACCGTCCTTCAGACGTTAAACCGAGGTCCTGACTCTCTGTGGTCATTAAAAATCCCATGGCACTTCTCGTAAGAGTAGGGGTGTAACCCCGGTGTCCTGGCCACATTCCCTCTAATCGCCCCTGCCAATCATGGCATCCTAATAATCCCCATCCATTGAATTGGCTCCATCACTCTCTCCTCTCCACCTATAGCTGGTGTGTGTGTGTATGTGTGTGTGGTGAGCACACTGGCGCCGTTGTACTGTGGCTGCCGTCACATCATCCCAGTGGATGCTCACACTGGTGGTGTTGAGGAGACATTCCCTGATATGATTGTAAAGTGCTTTGGGTGTACAGTAGTACATATGACTAAAGACATAGTTTGTGCGAAGACTCGCTTGTGCGAGTCGCAGGGGAGCTTCGGCCCTACTTAAAGAGCCCAATGTAACTGGGGGAGAGCAGCTCATGCACATCCAACCACAAGGTTTAGAGCCTGGGTGAGGAGAGGTATCGGGTAAACGGCATTATGTTGTGTTCTTGTTTGCCTCACTTTCCTGAATAAGGGTAAGGATGTATGTTCCCCCTTGGATGAGTGGCAATACCGAAGGTTTTAGCTTGGGCAGGAATATAAGTGGTTACCCCCTTTTTGTCAATACTGAGGTGTTAATTATTGAGGTTATCATCACCTTGCATGCTCCCTTTGGTAGGCTGCTCAAGAACCCCCTGAGGGAAGAGCAGGGTGAACAGAACGGTAGTTCACAAGGGTCCCTCATTCTTGTTGACCTCCCTCCCCAACTGCTTTTGGGTCTTAAAGGAGGGATGCAAGCTCACCTTTGGATGGGTGCTTCTATAGGTCTCCTCAGTATGATCAGTGTTCAAAAATCGAATAGAGATAGATTACCTAGGGTGTCCCTCGTTGTTATTGTTGCATTCTAGAGTTTAGCCATTAACAATAGTGGGTCCTGGAGAAGATCCTTTACTCAAGTCAGGGTATGAGCTGCTCTCCCCTAATTATAGGGTCTTCAAGTAGAGCAGAATCTTCCCCGTTGTTTCCTTGCGGTTTTAAGTTTGGGTGACAAGTGTTTTGGCCAAACTATTATATGCCTTCTCTTGTTTGCCTCCTTCCTCAAAAGCGAACGGTTGTATGCTTCCCCTTGAATGAGTGGTAATACTGAAGATATGTAGTTGGGAATGTTCCCTAAGAGCCCTGTCGAAGTACTGGTGAGATATACCGAGCATAGCTGAGGCTATGTTGGGTATTTTTCCCTTAGAGCTCTGCTCCTGGGGTCTAATAAGGCTGAGGTCTGTCACACAAGGGCGGGAGGGAGGTAAAACAGCTGGGAATTCCCTTACTATAGAGAATAGAAGCTTGGGCATTTTCTCCTGCTACATGGCATAGTGGGAATTGGTTCCCCATAGCATCAACTCTATGACACAGCGTTGAAGTTCCACTTCGAAAGGGAACGTCTCCCTTGGCTTGCCTGCGAGTCTTCTGTAGACAAAAGAGTTGATGACGTGTAACTAAGCCAGCCCTTTGTACTCACGGGCTCTCCACATGTGACGTCATGGACTGTCGTCTGCATACGCAAACCCAGTGATAGAGGGGTGTATGTTCAACCACACTCTTACAAATAAAGGTGCTTTAATGGCATCGATGGTCACACTAAGAAAAAAGTGTTTATTTTAAGAACTGATCACTGAAACGTTCTTTGTGGACCAAACATGGTTGTTTTATTGCATTGCTGTGAAAACCCCCTTTATTTTTAAGAGTGCATTGAGTGAGTATCCAGAATGAGGCAGATGTTATTAATTAAGTCCGCTGTCTTAGTTTCCGTCCGCCGTGGTTTAATGAATGAGCGATTATGCATGTGCAGTTTTAATACATTTAAAAAAAAGTTACTATATGAACAGAAACTCTCGTTTCTTTTTCACAGATGGCCGTCGAAAAGATAGAGCGAGTGTTCTTCTGTCACAGCTTGATAGGAGGGAGTCTGCTTATAACCATGACGTTCTTCGCTCGGGCAGCGTTGCGATCCAGCAGGACTCAGGTAATCTCACTTACACAGCCTTAGTTCCTTCTGTCAAAGTCAAGTCAAGTCATCTTCATTTATATAGCGCTTTTAACAATGTAGATTGTTCCAAAGCAGCTTTACATTGATAATAGGAAATTAAAGTAAAGTGTTTTGGCTTTATAGATTAGATTAGATTAGATTAGATTAGATTAGATTCAACTTTATTGTCATTACACAAGTACAGGTACAAGGCAACGAAATGCAGTTTAGGTCTAACCAGAAGTGCAATAGCAGCAAGTGCAGGATATACAGTGGTTCCATAAGTGCAGAACATGGATATGTACTGAATAAATATAGAGTTGAATACTATTATAAACAAAAATTTACAGATAGATTTGTCGTATAAATATAATATACAGATAACTATTACTGTGAACAGAATTTACAGTTAGATATGTACTGAATATAATATACAGATGGCTATTACTATAAACAGAATTTTTACAGATAGATATGTACTGAATATAATATACAGATGGCTATTACTATAAACAGAATTTTTACAGATAGATATGTACTGAATATAATATACAGATGGCTATTACTATAAACAGAATTTTTACAGATAGATATGTACTATGAATATATATACAGATGGCTGTTACTATAAACAGAATGTGAGCATAATATACAAATGGCAATTACTATAAACAGAATTTTACAAATAGATATATGTATAAGTTAGGCTAAAATGAGCAGTATAACAATGGATTTAAAGTAGTGCAAATAAAGTTTGGACAGAAGCTACCCGAGTAAAAGTGCAGTGGAAAGTATTGCATATTACAGTTAAAGTACGGTATTGCAAATGTATATGTAAACAATTGGTACTGTAAATAAACAGTCGGCAGTGCAAACTGAGCATATTCCAGTCAAGGTAGTAGTGCAAGATGCATATGTAAACAGTTGTTACTATAATAACAGTCAGCAGTGCAAATGAACATTATAGTATTGCAAATAACAAAATGGAGGCAGGTGTGAGGAGGGAGAGGAGAGTCTATCAGTATATGAGGGGAGTGGGATCAATGAGGGTTAGAGTTTAATAAAGAGACAGCTCTGGGGAAAAAACTGTTCTTTAGTTTGCTGGTCCTGGTCCGGAGGCACCTGAAACGCCTGCCGGAGGGCAGGAGAGAAAACAGTCTGTGGGCTGGGTGAGAGGAGTCCTTAAGGATGTTGCGAGCTCGATGCAGACAGCGTTTCCTCTGGATGTGCTCGATGGCAGGTAGTGGAGTCCCAGTGATGCGCTGGGCGGTTTTCACCACCCGCTGCAGTGCCTTGCGCTCTGCAACAGAACAGCTCCCATACCACACTGTAGCACAGTTGGTCAGGATGCTTTCTATTGCACAGCGATAGAAGTTCACCAGGATAGTGGAGGAAAGCTGATTCTTCCTCAGTGTCCTCAGGAAGAAAAGGCGCTGGTGAGCCTTCTTGACCAGGCTGGAGGTGTTGGTTGTCCAGGACATGTCCGCCGAGATGTGGGTCCCCAGGAACTTGAAACTGGAGACATGCTCAACAGCCATTCCATTGATGTGGATGGTGTCGTGTGTGCCTCTTGACTCTTTCCTGAAGTCCACGATGAGCTCCTTCGTTTTGGTGGTGTTGAGGAGCTGGTTATTTTCAGTGCACCATGTGGCCAGGTGCTTGATCTCCTCCCTATAGGCAGTCTCATCGTTGTTGCTGATGAGACCAATCACCGTAGTGTCGTCCGCAAACTTGACGATGGAATTAGATCCGTACACGGGCTTGCAGTCGGAGGTGAAGAGGGAGTAGAGAAACGGGCTTAGCACACAGCCCTGTGGTACACCAGTGTTGAGTGTGATGGACGTGGAGCAGTTGGAGCCTGATCGAACATTCTGGGGTCTGTTGGTCAAAAAGTCCAAAATCCAGTTGCACATGGAGGTGTTAATGCCCAGGTCTCCAAGTTTGGCTATTAACTTAGTTGGGATGACAGTGTTGAATGCTGAGCTGAAGTCAACAAACAGCATGCGTGCATAAGTGTTCTTATTGTCCAGGTGTGTGAGCACAGAGTGCAGTGCCATGGAAACTGCATCCTCTGTGCTCCTATTGCTACGGTAGGCAAACTGGTGTGAGTCCAATGTGGATGGTAGAGAGTCTTTTAGGTGTGCCAGGACCAGCCGCTCAAAGCACTTCATTACGATGGGTGTGAGTGCTACAGGGCGGTAGTTGTTAAGGCACTTCGGGCTGGAGTGTTTTGGCACTGGCACAATGGAAGTGCATTTAAAGCATGTTGGTACAGCTGCTTGGGCAAGAGACAGGTTGAAAATGTCTGTAAAAACCCCAGCGAGCTGCTCCGCACATGCCCTGAGTACGCGTCCAGGGATGTTGTCTGGTCCAGCAGCCTTGTGCACGCTGATCCTGCTCAGTGCATTGCAGACATCTGTGGAGGAGAGTGTGATCAGCGGGTGGTCAGCTGAGGATTTGAGCTTGGTGGCAGTTTCTCTGTTGTCTCTTTCAAAGCGAGCATAAAAGTCATTTAGCTCGTTCAGGAAGTTGACATCAGTGGCTTCGGCATTATAGCAGCTATAGCAGTGGCATTATAGCAGCTCTAGAATAAAGTTATTGTCCAGCTAAAGTTAGTTTGATTGATTCACTTCCGTCGCAATGATCATTAGTTATTATCTTAGGGGCCGCTAACAAAACACCGTTCTAACAGAAAACTCTGAAATTCTTTCTGCGCAAACTTCAAAAACGCGAACCAGTGAGAACGTTGATGGCGTGCACATGCGTATTACAAGTTCTATACAGAGGTGAACTATAGAGTGTAAATCAACATTCCTTTCCTTTACATTAATGCAATGTGTACTTTATAATATAATACACAACTCTGGAATATTTGAATCACAGTATTCATCAATAATTCAACAATAGTTCAGCTGGGAAACCTTTGTTTCCTACATAGCTGTGCTTGTGTTCTGTCTCTACAAGTAAACTAAAAGTAATAAAATCATTTAAACTCGAATCAATATTTCATATTCATTTATTTATTTATTTTATTTATTTTTGCTAAGCAGTCATGTAAACAGTAAGATAATGGGCCCTATTTTAACGATCTGAAACGCAAGTATCAAGCGCGAAACGCAAGTAACTTTGTGGGCGGGTCTCGGCGCTGTTGCTATTATACCGGCGGGATAAATGACTCTTGCGCCCGAAGCAAATCTAAAATGTGTTGGTCTGAAGTAGCTTCATTACTCATAGGTGTGGTTTGGGCGTAACGTGAAATAAACCAATCAGAGCGACATCTCACATTCCCTTTAAGAGCAGGCGCGCTTGTTCCATGGCGGATGGCTATTATAACGGCGGATTTGCCAGACGCACGCCAGGAGCGGTTCACAGCCGAGGAGACCGACATTCTCGTCAGGGCCGTAAAACACAGAGAAGAGACATTGGGGATGGAGAAACAAACACAAATTAACTTCGGTTAAACAGGCGTATAATAATTTGGGTAAATGTGTAAGCTAGATTTATGCCTATTTTTTCACATCTTCATAGACACAACAGTGATTTCCCTCGTGTGGTAATATTTTTCCTTGTAATAAAGTAGCCTATGATTTGCAAAAATGAAAACTGCTGCTTCTGTGTAGATGAGAGAATCAAAGGGCATGCGCCCTTAAAATAGCATCTGAACACACCACTGAATAACGCGCCACTGACTTTAGACGAGGTTTCTCCTGGTCTGTGGCGGAATTGTTTTCTGAAACTGCATAATAGCACCAGGGAACGTTTGCGCCGGAACACGCCTCCTCTTTTCGCTGAATCGCCCCCGGGAGCACAAGTTCATTCTCTAGTTTACCAAATTTACCGGCGTGCGTCTGTGGAGGGAAAAGTCCGCTGTGCGCAGGTGCAAAAGAGGAATGATACATGCGTCGCTGTACAAAGTCAATTGCGCTGGGTGCAAGATAGGGCCCTCTGTGTATCGTAATCACACTGTCAGGATTTATTTTGCCATAATGACCGGCTGGCTGTACTTTTTCCTGACACTATTCATCATTTCATAATGTTTATGGATGATTTCCTGGTCTCTGCAGGCCGTTGTGGTCATGAGGAATCTTCCGTCAGCGGAGTGAACAAACACAGATCATCTGAACATCAGCTCATGTCCGTGAAGAAGGAGCTGGCGTATTTCACTCATAATCAACTGTGATCTTCAGAATTGCATAGAGTATATGGTAACGGGCATTAACATGTAGTGTCTCTCTTTAGTGTTACTAATACCATTGTTTTGTACTGAGACTTACAATATAAAACAGCCATCAGTGTTCTTGTTTTCCAGTACAAATATATCAACATTTTTAAATCAAGATACATTTATTCAAGAAACAAAATGTTTTCCCTTTGAATTAAATTCATTTTCTGAACACATTGGCAGATATTTGTTCTTCTAGATCTAGTTAAACTAAATTTTGATACATTTTTCATAAAACAAGAATTAAAGGGATGGTTCAGAGTAAAATCAACCTAGGGTTCTTTGCACCATGAGCTCGAGCCAAACACCCCGCCCCCCCGCAGAAAGCGATCATATGTAGTGTAATGACGCCCAGTTCCAGGAATGCACTAATATTTTGTTGGTAGTGCCAGTTTGCAACAATTATTAGTTAACACTAAGTTGTCAACACTTCGGAAAAAATACTAATTCGTTGTTACACTTCATCCTTATGCATCGCTTTCTGCAGGACTTTTACAGGCTTTTCTCAAACCACTGAAGTGATGTCGACGTCCGGGTTAGCGGTAGCATTAGCCATGGGGGGTATTACCCAGGCTTCTGGGGGGTGTTCGGCTCAAGGTCATGGTGCAAAGGACCCTAGGTTGATTTTACTCTGAACCATCCCTTTAATATCTGAAGTCATTTTGCTTATCTTGATTTAAAATAATGTAAACCTATTTTTTTTTTTTTTTTTTGCAGTGTAAAAAAGCAAAGCAATTTGCTATTTTTCATTTCACATTAACTCAGAAACACACACTGAATCTTGGCTATTTACTGTGAAGACATTTATCACTCGTTGAACTTATTATACTTATTATGCAACTTATTAAGGTCAACTGCTCATATACGGTCTTATATACATCTTTATATTGGCAGATATACATGACTCACATCATAAACATTTCCTAAAGGTCTGACACACATTGCAAATACATATTCCAAATGAAAACACCAATCTTACAGTGATCATGTATATGTAAACGTAACATCAGTCTCTGTGATCTGATCACAAGTGCTAAATACAGTTTTGTGATCCAGTCCATATTAATTCAGTTTAATTATAGCGCTTTTCACAATACATATAGTTTCAAATCAGCTTTACAGAAAATGCTTGTTTCAGTGTTATAATCAAGTGTTGTGTTATCAGTCAGAGATGAGCGTGTCAAGATAGCAGTGATGTACAGATATGATATAATACATGTTATGTGGTTTGTTAATGTCATGTATTGAGTTAAACAGACACAGCGAATATGTTGCGATTACAACTTGTGCTTGTAATGATTACAAGAAATATAAGATATGTGAATCTGCAGGTCCTGCTTTCCCATTATCATCATATATATCTTCACACTTGTGATCTGATCAAAGCACTATATTCTGTCCCAGAAACAATATTCTTGTTTTTCACAGCAGGAATACTCCTTGTCCACGTGTGTATTAAGGTGATTTTTATTTTCACATTTGTCATTTTGTATTAAGTTTGTGTACTTGATTAAATAATCAGGCATGGCAATATATTCTCTATTTCTGGATTCAACTGACACAAACACTACAATATCACAGTGTGGAAAACGTAGTTCCCACAAAGACTGTTTCCTCAACAATGATCCCAGATGTAGGAAAGACTTAAAGGCCTCCTGAAATCAAAATGTAAGTTTTTTAGCTTTTAGTATGAATCTGTGCCATATAGTCCACATGTCCTGGGGGTTTATGATAGGGTTTGGTGGAAAACAAACCAACATTTTGTGTAATTTAAATAATGCTGTCAAATTGATTAATCATATCTAACATAAAAGTTTGTGTTTATATAATATTTGTGTGTGTGTATATACCTATCTATCTATCTACTTGCTTAATAATGTTGGGTTAAAAATAACCCAACATAGTGACCCAATAGCTATGTGTAACCCAATGGTTGGGGTAAAAAATAACCCGTTTTTTTATGTATATATATATATATATACTGTATAACACACAGACACACACATACGATTTTTATGAGATTGTATATAAGACATACATCTTTCTATATAAGATTTTATTTTTCTATTTATTGTTTAGAAGTGTGCTGCGGCGGGTTTTGACGCGTCTGGCGTTCCGTACAGCGTGGCACGGTTAAAGACTCGCATTAAAACTCTAAACAAGAAATGAACAAGCTGAATCTGCCGAGGGCGGGGCCTGTCACTAAGCCTCCTTCTGATAGGTCAAATACACCGCGGAAGTGTCCTCTGATTGGCCATCGCCTTTTTTCTAACGATCACCTCAGTCGTTTGCGGTTTTACTTTTAATCATTTTCATCAGCGGCTATTCTATTTTACTTCCATACGCACATTTAATAAGTTCCTCTCATTACTAGGCATCACATGCTGTTCCCTGTAAACCCAGCCTCGCCTACTCGAGTTCCTACGCACGTCCTCTCTGCGCATGCGCGCGTGTCGCTTCCGGTTCCTTCTCTTTCTCGTGTGTGATTGAGTCCGGTCGCACATGTCCATCTGCGCCTCCACACCTGAGATGCCGTCGCAGACCCTGCCTGAAGCCGAGCCCTGCACACAGATGGAGGAGGTGGAGAACGGTCTGCTGCTGCTGAAGGTCAGTTATACACGTGTAATCTCACACTCGAGCGCTTTAACTGAGAGACTCGCGCGCGGATGCTGATGACGCAAACTAACGCGCGTTCACATCACATCACATCATCACCGGACTCACTGACAATCTCTCGTTAGATCACAGCAGTCCTGGTCCTGTTACTGTTACTGTTACTGCTACTGCAGTGTTAAAGTGTGTTATTCCGATCCCAGACAGTGTACATGTGGGCTCACGTGTGTTTAAAGTACTGCGACGTGCGTCACTGATCACGTGTGAGCATCATGAACATGAATAACACGTGTGTGATGTTTTGCTAGTGAGCCGACATGCTAACGACACATCTGGCGATTCCGAAAGAATCAAATATGAATTAGATCTACATTAAAATATTGTTCATAAAGAGATGGTTAAATAAATCCACGTGAATGTAGAGGTTTAATCCGAGTCTTAATTTAGGCTTTTATTCGCATATAAACATTGATCAGTGAATGTACATGAAGCACATCAGACACAGTGCAGTGAAGATGTGAGAGCCAATCAGGGTCGTTCTCGCGCATCATGTGACGTTTCTTTAAGATATTATTTTTGTATCTACTGGAATAATTTATTTAAAACTTTGTACAAAAACTATTTTCTCACTCAGAACGTAAAGGAAGTGTCTTTCATAATAATAAATACATTTTACCCTGTTAAATATTTTGTTCAAATATAAATAGAAACTGTTTATCATTTATTTCGATCATGTTTCTATACTGAACAACTATGGACAAATATTGACACATTTATTAAAGATAATATCCAGCAAGATATATCCATCACTTTTAAAGACATTATTTTTTGGATACTTTGATTTTGACCCACTAAAACAAAGCTTGCGTTGTGATAAATGTAATTTATTTTCTTGCCAGATTTTATATTCATAAATGTAAATTCACCAACATCACACCAGTTTTTCTTAAAATGTACCGTAACAATATTTCATCCTCAGTAAATAAGAAAGCAAGTAAAACATCCTCAATTTGTAATTACTTTAATTTGTACAGTAACTGATGTATAAAATAATATCTTGCACTTTTTTTTCTATCTTTTCCAATTTTCCTTTTTTTTAACTAATCATTAACTTTTTGTTTTCTTCTCCTGTATGACATTGAACATATTGTTCATATATATTGTGTGTATTGTATACAAAGTTGTATAGCTTTCCTGTAGCTCAGTGGTAAGAGCTTGTGGGTTCGATCCCAGGGGATTGCACATGCCTATGTATAAATGTATAGGATAATGCAATGTAAGTCGCTTTGGATAAAAGCGTCTGCCAAATATGTAAATGTAAATATCATTAATGTCATCTCTGTATAGTTTGCAAGCGTAATGTATAAAAGGAAGATGTTTAGATGAGCTTTATCATAAAGGTGAGAGGAGCCTCAGGTGCGCTGCTCATCACCTCTCTGTATCTCTCTCCAGAAGAAGAAGAAGATGAAGAAAGAGAAGGTGTTAGCCGAGGCAGAAGAGTGTGAGGCACCGGCTCCTAAAAAGAGGAAGTCTGAGAAGAGTGTCACGGAGACTCCGGATGAGAACGGGAACACGGACACACTCCACATCAAGGTAGCGTTCACTTCATCCATATTCTCACTTTTCCTCGCAATTCTCACTTTTTCTCGCAATTCTCACTTTTTATCGCAATTCTCACTTTTCTCTCGCAATTCTCACTTTCCTCTCGCAATTCTCACTTTCCTCTCGCAATTCTCACTTTCCTCTCGCAATTCTCACTCTCTCGCAATTCTCACTTTCCTCTCGCAATTCTCACTTTTTCTCGCTATTTTGAGGTTTTCTCGTAAATCTGACTTTTTCTTGCAATTTTGACTTCTCGCTGTTGTTTCTCACAATTCTGACCTTTTTTCTCGTAATTCTGTCTTTTTCTCGTAATTTTGACTTTCTCACAATTCTGAATTTTTGCAATTTATGAGTTTATATCTCACAATTCAGACTTATTTTCCCTCAGAATTGTCAGATATTAACTCAGTTGTGAGTTATAGTGTGTGTATTGTGTGAGAGTGGCGATGTCCTTCTGTGTGTTTATACTGTGGAGTAAATGTCTCTGGTTGACGTGTGTTAATCTCTACAGAAGAAGAAGAAGAAGACGAAAGCAGAGGCAGAGAACGGCAGCGCAGCGACTGAGACCCTGACGGACACACACACACACACGCCCGAGACACCAGCAGATCCAGCTCTCACACACACACCGTCCAGCGAGGACTCGGACAGCGACCGCGAGACAGTGCGTTCACGGCTATTCCTCTGCTGATGCTCTCTCTGTGTGTGTGTGTGTGTGTGTGTGTGTGTGTGTGGTGATGCTCAGTGTGTGTGTGTGTGTGCGTGTGTGTGTGTGTGTGTGTGTGTGTGTGTGGTGATGCTCAGTGTGTGTGTGTGGTGATGTTCAGTGTGTGTGTGTGTGTGTGCTGAATCTGATGCTCAGTGTGTGTGCGTGTGCGTCTGTTTGCTGATGCTCAGTGTGTGTGTGTGTGTGTGTGTGTGTGTGTGTTTGCTGACGGATGTGCTTGTTTCCACAGGAAACCCCAGAACAGAAAGAAGGAGCTTTTTCCAACTTCAGGATCTCTCCCAACACCATCAAACTGCTGCAGGGTAACGCTAATGCTAATCACACACTCACTGATTAAGTGTGAGCTTCCACAACAAACTGCAAATTTACACTGGAAGATAAAGCTGATTATAATGCACTCAAGCTCACTTCAGACTCACTCACTCTGCGTAGCGCTACTCACACGCTCACTGCGTAACGCTACTCACACACTCACTGCGTAACGCTACTCACACGCTCACTGCGTAACGCTACTCACACGCTCACTGCGTAACGCTACTCACACGTTCACTGCGTAACGCTACTCACACGCTCACTGCGTAACGCTACTCACACGCGTAACGCTACTCACACGCTCACTGCGTAACGCTACTCACACACTCACTGCGTAACGCTACTCACACACTCACTGCGTAACGCTACTCACACGCGTAACGCTACTCACACACTCACTGCGTAACGCTACTCACACGCGTAACGCTACTCACACACTCACTGCGTAACGCTACTCACACACTCACTGCGTAACGCTACTCACACACTCACTGCGTAACGCTACTCACACATTCACTGCGTAACGCTACTCACACACTCACTGCGTAACGCTACTCACACACTCACTGCGTAACGCTACTCACACACTCACTGCGTAACGCTAATCACATGATGTGGTATTGATGTGCGTGGTTTCACCTGTGGTTAGCGTGATCTACAGATGTAGGATATAATGGAAGATCAAGGGTTAATTTGAATAAGAGTCGAGTCCTAACTCACAGAATATTACATTTTCCCCATATTAACGTGAGGATGTTTCAGTGAAAAGTAAATAAATGTACACTTGCATCTCAAGCTCAAGCCGCTTCTAAGAGACACACATGTAATATTAGCGTGAGTGAGCTTGAGTGAGTCTGGAGTGAGTGAGTGAGCTTGAGTGAGTCTGAAGTGAGCTTGAGTGAGTGAGTGAGTGAGTCTGAAGTGAGCTTGAGTGAGTGAGTGAGTCTGAAGTGAGCTTGAGTGAGTGAGTCTGAAGTGAGCTTGAGTGAGTCTGAAGTGAGTCTGAAGTGAGCTTGAGTGAGTTGAGTCTGAAGTGAGCTTGAGTGAGTCTGAAGTGAGCTTGAGTGAGTGAGTGAGTCTGAAGTGAGCTTGAGTGAGTGAGTCTGAAGTGAGCTTGAGTGAGTGAGTGAGTCTGAAGTGAGCTTGAGTGAGTGAGTCTGAAGTGAGCTTGAGTGAGTGAGTGAGTGAGCTTGAGTGAGTGAGTGAGTGAGCTTGAGTGCGTTATAATCAGCTTTATCTTCCAGGGTAAATCTGCAGTTTGTTGTGGAAGCTCACACTTAATCAGCGATGTAACACTGAATATACTGAACATGTGGTGGTTTATATCTAAATCTCTGTGTCCTTCAGCGCGTGGAGTTTCATACCTGTTCGACATCCAGGTGAAGACCTTCAACTCTGTGTATGATGGGAAAGATCTGATCGGCCAGGCCAGAACCGGCACCGGGAAGACCTTCTCGTTCGCGGTTCCTCTGGTGGAGAAGCTGCAGTCTGACATGGAGGACCGCCGGAGAGGCCGAGCGCCCAAGGTCTCGCTCTCACACCACACACACGTCAGCAGAGCAGTGCATTATGGGTCCTGCTGCAAACGAGGGCTGTACTTTTGATTAGTCACATAAAAATAGTGCAGAGTTGTTTGCACTTATCTTTCCCTGCCTGTTTAAAAAATGTTCATCCAGATGTTTGTTTGGTATGGAAGCTTGTCTCCGCCACAGAATAAAACATTTTAAAAGATAATTGCAACTTTTTATCTCACAATTGCATGTTATAAAGTCAGAATTGCGTGATATAAACATGCAATTCTGAGAAAAAGTCTGAATTTGGAGTTTATTTCTCTCAATTCTGACTTAAAGGTCCCATGATATGCTACTTTTTGTAGGCTTTAATATAGGCCTTAGTGGTCCCTAGTACTGTATCTGAAATCTCTTTCCAAAAATTCAGCCTCGGTGCAGAATTATAGCCACTACAAGCCAGTCCCAGAATGAGCTTCCTTCAGACGGGCCGTTTCGGTGTCTGTAGCTTTAAATACTAATGAGGAGGAGAAAGGCGGCGCAAGGTGGAGGGTGGGTGTGGCCTTGACCATCTTGCGCAACGGTACCATGCATGTTTGTTTATGTTGGATATATTGCAATTGCACGAAGACACGCAGTCGTTCAAGCATTTCAGTTTGACCCAGAATCTGATCCAGATGGAGAAGCAACGGATGAAGAAGTTGCAACTCAGCGGCTCCAGCAGGACGTTTCCGAATGGTTAGTTTAAAATTATTATGTCTGGATACGGTACTTTATTCGGATGGTTTACAGTTATCATCATGTAGCTAACGCTAACCTACTGTTGCCTTTTCATGAGAGATCTGTAACGTCTGTAATTTATCTTATTACAATTACATCAAGCTCTGCGATCTTGAAATGCGGATATCGCGCGCGCCATATAACCAACAGGAAAACGGTTATCCAAATAACAAAGAAATGTACAACACTCGCGTTACAGTGTGTGTAACTTGATGCTGTCTACCTTTACATTAGCGCGAGTAGCTGCATAGCTAATGTGACAGCCACATTCTACGTGTAAGAAGCTAGGTAACCATAAACAGTAAATCAACACACTTATATATAATTTGTTGACTTACTTGTCCGACGTTCAGCAAGCCCAGCTCTGTATTGACCATTCGATGTTCATTTGTACATCCAATTATTGATTAATTATTATGCTTCGCTCGCTCAAAAGTCATGATATCTCTCGTGGACAAACTAAAATCGCGTTCTACTTCCTAGCTCATTTTCTCATGGGCGAGAAATATTCTTTGGGCGGGCAAAGCAGAGAAAGGGGAGGTAACATTTCTCCTTATGACGTCATAAGGAGGAGATTCAAGATCAGCCCGGTTGAGCCTCCATTTTCTCAAAGGCAGAGAAAAATAGCAAAAGCTCGATTTACACCGATTACAATTTTTAGAAACTTGGGGACCATATACAGGCTAGGGGACCTCATATTAATGTTAAAAAACCTCAGAAAGTGGAAATTTCATGTCATGGGACCTTTAACTCGTAATTGTGAGAAGTTGCAATTACGTTTTTTATTTTTCACTGTGTGGCGGAAACAAGCTTCTATATTTTGGTACAGTTTGTTTTTCTACAAACCGATTGCTTGCGCGTTTAAGCCAAAGCCTTCGGATCAGAAGGTTTGGATCTTGAGAAGCTGGTTCTGCTAAGAGAGGAGAGTTGTGACCGGATGAATGTGTCCCGGCAGGTTCTGGTTCTCGCACCGACTCGAGAGCTCGCGATTCAAGTGTCCAAAGACTTCAAGGACGTCACGAGGAAACTGTCCGTTACGTGTTTCTACGGAGGAAGCTCATACAACCCGCAAGGTAGGAGTCAGATCATCATAACGATGTGTTTGACACACTAGTGACTGTAACTGCATGATCAATGAAATAAACATTTATAGTTGAGGTGTAACATTTAATAACTGAACTGTGGTGCATCAGTGGAAGCGATCCGCAATGGCATCGACATACTGGTGGGAACGCCGGGCCGGATCAAAGACCATCTGCAGAACAACAAGCTGGACCTGTCTCAGCTCAGACATGTGGTTCTGGACGAGGTGGACCAGATGCTGGACATGGGCTTCGCTGAGCAGGTCGAGGAGATCCTGTCTGCCTCCTATAACAAAGGTAATCGTGTTCACGTCGAGTCCCGGGAGATCTTCAGACTGATTTATAGGGGCTTTCGCACCGGAGGAACCTTTTCATCGTTCCTAGAACTATTGGTGGAAGTTCCCGGATGTCGGCGTGTTCGCACCGCAGGAACTAGGAACGATTTTAGTTCTAGGAACTCTTTTAGGAGGAACTAATTCACTCCTCCTCCAGAGTCGGTCTAAACCAGCACTATAGGAACTGTCCGTGACATTAGTGTTCGCTGATTGGCCGAACGCACGCGAAACACCAGCACACGCCATTTTAAAAAAGCACACAGATTATAGCCTATATATTTACTCCAGAAACTAACTCTACGAACATGTGAAACAGTGATAGATGGAGCTCTTAATCTTTACGCTGAGGAGAAAATCCAACGTGACTTTGAGGAGACCAAGAGAACATGATTGTATTTCTGCTCATCAATACTGGATATCAACCACACGCCATACGCTAATAACTCTTCATTACGGTCTACTTTTATGTATAATAGTTCTATCTAATAACGTATCAGCGTGTTAAAATAAGTCACAACAAGAAGCGTGTCTTACGTCACTTCAGAGTTCCTACTGGCGGTGCGAATGCAACGGGAAAACGTTCCTAAGGGAACCATTAGTTCTCGGGGAAACAACCTGGTGGCTCGCTCCTGTGTAACTGAGTTCCTAGAGCTATCCGGTGTGAAAGCCTCTTATGACTGAACCTTTCAGAAAGTGGCTTTGCGTTTGTAAACAGTATTCCTGGACTTTTCCTCTTAGATGCGGCGGAGAAACCACAGACGCTGCTGTTCTCAGCCACGTGTCCCTCATGGGTTTATGACGTGGCTAAGAAATACATGCGCTCTCAGTTCATCCATGTGGATCTCATCGGGAAGAAGACCCAGAAAGCCGCCACCACAGTCGAGGTAACCGTGAACACATGATCTCCGCTCATCGTAAGCTGTTTGCTCAGAACATGGGAGATTCTTCAAATAGAGTTTCTCGGGAGGATTTTAAAGGAAAATCTGGGACATATTTTGTCAAAACAGTTTTTGACCATGATGTGACCAAATGTCAGTATTTATTAGGTAAACAACGTCAGATACAAAGATAATTTTGAAATCAAAACCTATACAGACAGAAAATATGGAGCTGCTATAAAAAAAAACGTAATTTTATTAATGCCTAAAAACACTGAGGCTTTAAATCTGTCGCAGTGTTTCTACAACATTTGTAATGAGATTTGAAGAGTATAAACCCTGAAGACTTGCACTCTGTAAAGTCAGTGCAGGTTTTCTCCTCTAGGTGGCGTTAAACACACACACACACACACACACACACACACACACACACACACTGATGGGATGGTGTGAAACGAACTGCAACAGTCATTTTTTTCTATCTCGTCTGATGTTTTTCCAGTACAAAAAGGGCAGCGAATGACTTGCAGTGCTCACAGGATGAATTAAGCTGTTGCCAAAATGATCATTAACACTTGGTGTTGCAATAATGTCTGTCTCACTGTGAGATTGAGCATCAAGAACATTGTGATCTTTTATTTTTATTTCTCGCACGAGAAACTAGAAGAACTATCGCGTGCACAGAAGATGTGTTTCTTGTGAACACGTGAAAGTCTATTTTTTTATTTTTGCAAAGGTCCCTTTAGGGGCTCCGTAGGTTTTAAAGTAATGTTTGGAAAACAACAAAAGTTTCAATTTGTAATTTTGAGACGAAGTAACCTCTTTGTCGTAACCTCTATCAGCCAATCAATACCAGAGGCTGGCATTATGCAAATTAGTTACAAACATACACGGGTTCAGCAGGAAGTTAGACTGAATTACTGACTGCTCGTTTCAGTTCAGAATCTATTTTCACTCCGTTTATCTGCACTTTGATCTCTGAAACTTTGCAGATCATACTTTTTACATTCACAAACAGCTTTACACACTACACAAGGAAATATCTGAAAAAGCATAACTGTTTTTAAAAGAAAAGTCCCCCATACCTGCTGTTTAAAGCACTTGTTGTGTGTCGCGCAGCACCTGGCCATCGCGTGTCACTGGTCTCAGCGGGCGTCGGTCATCGGTGATGTCATCCAGGTGTACAGCGGCAGCCACGGCAGAACCATCGTCTTCTGTGAGACCAAGAGAGAGGCCACTGAGCTCTCCATGAGCACATCCATCAAACAGGTACGCCCGCAGCACAGAACGCTAACACACCTGTGACATGCCTGTAACACACTAATGACAAATCTGTAACACACCTATAACACGCCTGTGACACACTGACAAATCTGTAACACACCTATAACACGCCTGTGACACACTAATGACAAATCTGTAACACACCTATAACACGCCGGTGACACACTGACAAATCTGTAACACACCTATAACACGCCTGTGACACACTGACAAATCTGTAACACACCTATAACACGCCTGTGACACACTGACAAATCTGTAACACACCTATAACACGCCGGTGACACACTGACAAATCTGTAACACACCTATAACACGCCGGTGACACACTGACAAATCTGTAACACACCTATAACACGCCTGTGACACACTGACAAATCTGTAACACACCTATAACACGCCTGTGACACACTGACAAATCTGTAACACACCTACACTGCAAAAAATGCTTTTCTTACTTAGTATTTTTGTTTTGTTTCCAGTCCAAATATCTAAAAATTCTTAAATCAAGAAGCATTTACTAGAGAAGTAAAATGACATAAGAAATTCTATTTTGTTTTAAGGTAAAAAGAAAGTACTTTAAGTAATTTTGGCTTAAAACAAGCAAAATTATCTGCCAATGGGGTAAGCAAAAAAATCTGAATAAGAATGGAAAACAAGAAAAAAAATCTGAATTAAAAAAAAAAACAAGATTTTTTTGCTTACCCCATTGGCAGATAATTTTGCTTGTTTTAAACAAAAATTACTTAAAGTACTTACTTTTTACCTTAAAACAAAATAGAATTTCTTATGTCATTTTACTTCTCTAGTAAATGCTTCTTGATTTAAGAATTTTTAGATATTTGGACTGGAAACAAAACAAAAATACTAACTAAGAAAGCATTTTTTGCAGTGTATAACATGCCTGTGACACACTAAAGGCCAATTTATACTTCTGCGTCGGGTTCGCGTAGAAGGTACGGCGTAGCATACGCATTGACGTGTACCATACGTCGTACCCTTCGCCGTACCCTGACGCGCACCTCCTCAAAAATGTAACTACGCGTCGCGGCGACGCGGACCGCAAGATCTGTGATTGGTCGGCTGGATAGCATCGCGTTTCCTCCTACGCATTTCCGGAATGATCTTCTGCACTCTGCACCGCCCGCCCGCCATTTTTAAATTCCGAAGATCAGTGAAGAGCCATGGAAATAGACCAAGTGACCGAGAGATTGCTTGAAGAAGTGCGGAAATACAGCCATCTGTATGACTCCTTCAGTCGCCATTGCTCGTAGAAACCTAAACTCAAAACAGCCGCGAGGAATGTAAACACAGTGGAACATTAAAACCCACCCGCGCCAACTAGCGTTTCGGCGGTGTAACTGCAGAGCAACACAGACATTCGCAGAAGTATAAATGCTCACGACGGCGTCGCCTACGTGCGTAGCCTATGACGTACACTACGGCGTACACTGGACGCAGAAGTATAAATTGGCCTTAATGACAAATCTGTAACTCACCTATAACACGCCTGTGACACACCAATGACAAGTCCGTAAACCACCTATAAACACGTCTTACAAACCTGTAACACACTTGACACGCCTGCAACGACACCTTTAACACACCTGTGAGACGCATGTAACACACCAGTGACACATCTGACACACACTTGTAACAAGACACCTATAACACACCTGTAACAGCACACCTCACACACACACCTGTAACAGCACACCTGTAATGACACACCTGTAACGGCACACCTGACACACACTTGTAACGACACACCTGACCTGACGCACACGTAACGACACACCTGTAACAGCACACATGACGCACATGTAACGACACACCTGTAACAGCACACCTGATACACACTTGTAACGACACACACCTGACCTGACACACACCTGTAACGACACACACCTTAAACGACACACCTGTAACGACACACCTGTCCTGACACACCTGTAACAGCACACCTCACACACACCTGTAACAGCACACCTCACACACACCTGTAACAGCACACCTCACACACACCTGTAACAGCACACCTCACACACACCTGTGACAGCACACCTCACACACACCTGTGACAGCACACCTCACACACACCTGTGACAGCACACCTCACACACACCTGTGACAGCACACCTCACACACACCTGTGACAGCACACCTGTAACGACACACCTGTAACAGCACACCTGACACACACCTGTAACAGCACACCTCTCACACACACACACACACACACACACACACCTGTAACAGCACACCTGACACACACCTGTAACAGCACACCACACACACACACACACCTGTAACAGCACACCTGTAACGACACACCTGTAACAGCACACCTAACACACACCTGTGCGTCTGCATCTGCTGGTGTGTGACTCTGGGTTGTGTGTTTCAGAGTGCGCAGACGCTGCACGGAGACATCGCCCAGAAGCAGAGGGAGATCACGCTGAAGGGCTTCAGGAACGGCACGTTCGAGGTGCTGGTGGCCACCAATGTGGCGGCGCGTGGCCTGGACATCCCTGAGGTGGACCTGGTCATCCAGTGCTCCCCACCAAACGTAGGGCAGCCTGTTCTTTTCAATATCACTGCAGTTTATACTGCAGAAATATACTTCATATCTTTAAGGCCCGATCATACTATAAATGATCATTCTAAAAATAATATAGTTTTTTTTTAATCAGTCCACACCACAGTGATAACGACACAGAGGAATGATATCGCTGGAATCTTTAAGGATTTTTTTTTTTTTTTTTAGCTGATGAATAATAGAATCAGAATCCATCCTGTTTTTAATGAGACAGATGACACAACTGAAAACAAAACTTATAATAAACAGAGCAATATTGCATATAGTTTTAGTTGTCTATAGTTATAGTTGTTGCTGTCTAGAACGGGCCTATAAGCTGCGGTGGATCTTTTAATGCTTTTTGGATGTTTGTTTTTTTCTTTCGTATTTTAGCGCACGTTTACTTGTTTCGTTAACCGCTGCCACCAGTAGACCCTGTTGATGGATTCTTTGCTCTGTAGTTTGTAAAGATGTGTTTAGTATTTAACTCTCCTGTTGTAACGAGCGTGATCTGCACACACAGGACGTGGAGTCGTATATCCACCGGTCGGGCCGCACTGGCAGAGCCGGGAGAACAGGCGTGTGCATCTGCTTCTACCAGCGCAAGGAGGAGAACCAGCTCCTGTATGTGGAGCAGAAAGCGGTGAGACGCTAGTCCTTTAACTGGTTAATGTGGGTTAACCAACAAACAATGAATTAATGTAATGTAATTTGTGATCAGACAGGCATGAAAATTTTCCTTTTTTTTCCCTTTCTTTTTTAAAGCTGCAGTCCGTATCTTTTTTGGGTTGAAAATTATCCAAAATAAATTTTACAGCAAGTACATAACCAGCCAGTGTTCATAACTCTCTGCTTGCCTTAAAACGGTAAACTTGTAATAATGTCTTTAACTCCAGTTGTACTGGTGTATTTCCACAGGAAATTTGAGCATGTCTTTGCGTCATTACGTCACATCTGTACTCATAAAGTCACATCTGTACTCATAAAGAAGAGTCTCGGCTAGTCGGCTATGAGTGTGAGGATGTTGGAGATTTATAGCCTTTTCTCACAGCACTTGATATAATTCAACTTATCAATTTGACGGCGGATCCAGAAAGGTTCAAACGACAATCACCAGAGACCTCAGACTTCGGAGTGGCTACAGAAATGTTGGATGTTACTTGTTCAGATTTTCACATTTTCCGGTGAAAATTCTTATGTTGGTCATACTTCCAAAAAGTAGAATCTGTAATTGCGAATGCCAGGATCCACGCCGGCGGCGACTGACAGCCGCACATTCTCCTCAAAACATCGGATTCATCCGCGCTGTGCCGTGCCGAGGCACAACCCATGTAAAGCTGATCATTCCGCGGATAACTGCAATTGCAGAATGTGAACAGAGGTGGCGACAGAGAGGGAAAACTACGGACTGCAGCTTTAACTTTCAGAATTTTAAAAACAGTGACGAAATAATTCTAAATGTTTAATTTCCCACAGACCCTCCTCAAGTTTTACATCTAATTATTTTGTTTGTTTTAATATAACAGTATTTATGACAAACCTTCCTAAAATTGTGAGGTGTAAATAAATGGTCTCACTTTATATTAGGTGTCTTTAACTAGTATGTACATCAGAGTTAGTTATGCACAATGTTCTTATTGTGTTGATGTGTTGTAAAACACGTATGCTGATATCGAGGTGGATACGGGTCAGGCTAGGACTGGTTTGCTGGTTGTGTGTATGTTTAAGGGGTTAGCAGTTTCATTTTAGATGTCATTAGAGAAATTAATCACAGCTGCAAGTATTATTTTAAAAAATGTAAGTACAATGTCAAAACATGAATGTACACAATAAATGCATTGGATCAAATTATTAATTTAAATGTTAGTACATAGTAGTCAAAGACCCTTAATATGGTGTCAGTCTAACAAATTATGTTTTTTTTTTAATGGTTAAATCTTGTTCACCTCCTTCAGGGAATCACCTTTAAACGGGTCGGGGTTCCGACAGCCAACGAGATCGTCCAGTCCTCCAGTAAAGACGCCGTCAGGTCAGAGACCAAACAAATGATGCACATTAGTCGCACATTAATATGATGCTCATATGATGCACATTAGTCTTCGATGTTCTGACACTTGCTTTGAACAGAGGCCATGCTGATGCTAATTCAAAATATATCATGTTAAATGCTATGAAAGTCAAGCCCAAATTTATTCAGACACCTTCAACATTTCTCACATTATCGTAGTTTATTTGCTATAGTTTAGAGCAGTCTTCTTCAATCCTGCTCCTGAAGGTCCCCCAACACTGCACGTAACCCATGTGATAATGAGCTGATGAGTTGAATCAGGTGTGTTTGATTAGGGAGACAAAGAAAACGTGCAGTGTTGGGGGTCCTTCAGGAGCAGGATTGAAGAAGACTGGTTTAGAAAATGGTAATAAAAGATGACAATATCAGTTGATATTTGACTGGTTTTGTCTGTCCTTCTGTTAGACTGTCTCACACATGAATTATGTTGAATATCTGTCATTTTACTACACAATTAGATAATACCAGTTTAGCTCAACCAATCACCAAGCAATGCTTCATTTTGTTCAGTCTGTGTGTAAAAAGAGCATTAGCAATTAAAGAAAAAACACTTCAGCAAAACATGATCAGCTCAAAGTGTCCGAATAATTTTTTTCTCCCAAATGTTTTTAAATGTCTGTGTTTATCACTTGGATAAGCCGCCTCATGTACGCTGGTGTGTGTTTATCACACTAAAAAGATTCTACTTTCAGGTTCCTGGACTCGGTTCCGGCATCTGCGGTGGAGCATTTCCGCGCTGCGGCTAATGAGCTAATCGAGGCGCGTGGGGCGGTGGAGGCGCTAGCAGCAGCGCTAGCTCACATCTCAGGAGCCACGAGTCTCGAGCAGAGATCTCTCATGAGCTCCGACGCTGTACGTCACACACACTATCCCAACACTATATCACACACCATATCATAACGTCACACACTATTTAATTTATTCCTGTGATCAAAGGTGAATTTTCAGTATAATTACTCCAGTCTTCAGTGTCACATGAGGGGAGTGAGTGTGAGGGGAGTGAGTGTGAGGGGAGTGAGTGTGAGGGGAGTGAGTGTGAGGGGAGTGAGGGGAGTGAGTGTGAGGAGAGAGAGTGTGAGGGGAGTGAGTGTGAGGGGAGTGAGTGTGAGGAGAGAGAGTGTGAGGAGAGAGAGTGTGAGGGGAGAGAGTGTGAGGGGAGTGAGTGTGAGGGGAGTGAGTGTGAGGGGAGTGAGTGTGAGGGGAGTGAGTGTGAGGGGAGTGAGTGTGAGGGGAGTGAGTGTGAGGGGAGTGAGTGTGAGGGGAGTGAGTGTGAGGGGAGTGAGTGTGAGGGGAGTGAGTGTGAGGGTGAGAGAGAGAGTGTGAGGGTGAGAGAGAGAGTGTGAGGGTGAGAGAGAGAGTGTGAGGGGAGTGAGAGAGTGTGAGGGGAGTGAGAGAGTGTGTGAGGGGAGAGAGAGAGAGTGAGGGGAGTGAGAGAGAGTGTGAGGGGAGTGAGTGAGGAGAGAGAGTGTGAGGAGTGAGTCTGAGGGGAGAGAGTGTGAGGAGTGAGTCTGAGGGGAGAGAGAGAGTGTGAGGGGAGAGTGAGAGAGAGTGTGAGGGGAGTGAGAGAGAGTGTGAGGGGAGAGAGTGTGAGGGGAGAGAGTGTGAGGGGAGAGAGTGTGAGGGGAGAGAGTGTGAGGGGAGAGAGTGTGAGGGGAGAGAGAGAGAGTGTGAGGGGAGAGAGAGAGTGTGAGGGGAGTGAGAGAGAGAGTGTGAGGGGAGTGAGAGAGAGTGTGAGGGGAGTGAGAGAGAGTGTGAGGGGAGTGAGAGAGAGTGTGAGGGGAGTGAGAGAGTGTGAGGGGAGTGAGAGAGTGTGAGGGGAGTGAGAGAGTGTGAGGGGAGTGAGAGAGTGTGAGGGGAGTGAGAGAGTGTGAGGGGAGTGAGAGAGTGTGAGGGGAGTGAGAGAGTGTGAGGGGAGTGAGAGAGTGTGAGGGGAGTGAGAGAGAGGGGGAGTGAGAGAGTGTGAGGGGAGAGAGAGAGAGTGTGAGGGGAGTGAGAGAGTGTGAGGGGAGTGAGTGTGAGGAGAGAGAGTGTGAGGGGAGAGAGTGTGAGGAGTGAGTCTGAGGGGAGAGAGAGAGTGTGAGGGGAGTGAGAGAGAGTGTGAGGGGAGTGAGAGAGAGTGTGAGGGGAGTGAGAGAGAGTGTGAGGGGAGTGAGAGAGAGTGTGAGGGGAGAGAGTGTGAGGAGTAAGTGTGAGGGGAGAGAGAGAGTGTGAGGGGAGTGAGAGAGAGTGTGAGGGGAGTGAGAGAGAGTGTGAGGGGAGTGAGAGAGAGTGTGAGGGGAGTGAGAGAGAGTGTGAGGGGAGTGAGAGAGTGTGAGGAGAGAGAGTGTGAGGAGAGAGTGAGGAGAGAGAGAGTGAGGAGAGAGAGAGTGAGGAGAGAGAGAGTGAGGAGAGAGAGAGTGAGGAGAGAGAGTGTGAGGAGAGAGAGTGTGAGGAGAGAGAGTGTGAGGAGAGAGAGTGTGAGGAGAGAGAGTGTGAGGAGAGAGAGTGTGAGGAGAGAGAGTGTGAGGAGAGAGAGTGTGAGGAGAGAGAGTGTGAGGAGAGTTCTCCCAGTGATGGGAATCTGTGTGTTCTCTCTGGTTGTGAACGGTCTGTTGTTCTCTCAGGGATTCGCCACTATGACCCTGAGCTGCTCTCAGGAGATGCACAACATCGGCTTCGCCTGGCGAGGCCTAAAGGAGCAGCTCGGAGAAGAGATCGACGAACACATCCGACGGATGACCTTCCTCAAGGGCAAGAAGGTGCTCAAGCTCTTCACACACTCTTCTCATGCTCTTCACACACGCTCTTCACACACGCTCTTCACACACGCTCTTCACACACGCTCTTCACACACTCTTCTCATGCTCTTCACACGCTCTTCACACACGCTCTTCACACACGCTCTTCACACACGCTCTTCACACACGCTCTTCACACACGCTCTTCACACACACTCTTCACACACACTCTTCTCATGCTCTTCACACGCTCTTCACTTTCATAGTTCCTAGAACTATTGGTGGAAGTTCCCGGATGTCGGCGTGTTCGCACCGCAGGAACTAGGAACGATTTTAGTTCTAGGAACTCTTTAGAGGAACTAATTTACTCCTACTTAGACCTAGTCGGTCTAAACCAGCACTATACGAACTATCTGTGACATTAGTGTTCGCTGATTGGCCGAACGCACGCGAAACACCAGCACACGCCATTTTAAAAAAGCACACAGATTATAGCCTATATATTTACTCTAGTAACTAACTCTACGAACATGTGAAACAGTGATAGATGGAGCTCTTAATCTTTACGCTGAGGAGAAAATCCAACGTGACTTTGAGGAGACCAAGAGAACATGATTATGTATTTCTGCTCATCAATACTGGATATCAACCACACGGCATACGCTAATAACTCTTCATTACTGTCTACTTTTATGTATAACAGTTCTCTCTAATAACGTATTAGACAGGAGTGTTGGTCAGATCGTAAACTAATGAACACGGAGAATGCGAGCGCTGTTTGTTTGCTCAGACTCTGCTGTTCTCAAAATAAAGGTCCGCCGCGCTGTCAAAATAAGTCACAACAAGAAGCGCGTCTTACGTCACTTCAGAGTTCCTGCTGGCGGTGCGAACGCAACGGGAAACGTTCCTAAGGGAACCATTAGTTCTCGGGGAAACACCCTGGTGGCTCGCTCCTGTGTAACTGAGTTCCTAGAGCTATCCGGTGTGAAAGCCCCTACAGTGTCTCAGTGATACAGCCTCAGATGCTGATTGGCATCATGCTATTACATTTTTGATGCGGTATACGAAAATGATTTTGTCTATCAATGCGAAATCAGTAACTTTGCTGGCATGGGCTGAAGATGATCCGGCTTGAATTTGGTGAAAATCTTACAAGCGTTCATATAAAAGTATGTTAACTTTTGAATGCAAAGCTTTCTTGTGCTTTAGTCAACTTTCACCTCTTTTCTCCTTGCACAGGCCTGACTAATCAATCATCTATGACTAATCAATCATCTATGATCAGTTTATCAAGAACTTGTTGCAGACCTATGTTATTGTTAATATATATTACATTATTTTTATATATTAAGTATAAAAAAGTCACTTAACACCCACGATATACTGATGATCACTGTGAAATACTTCTACATCACGCTAGAATGTAAACTAACTAAATTAACGATGAGACTCAACGTTCTGCTTCTGTTTTGAAGAGTTTGAGTGGAAATGTTCTTGATGTTCTGTGTGGGAAAGATGCAGTGTGTAACATGTCATGTGTTTGTGTTTCTCTCAGGGTGTGTGTTTCGACGTCCCAGCCGATAAACTGAAAGAGATCCAGGTATGTGTGTTTGGAGTCGTTTGTAAAGCGAGACTCGAGAGACGTGTCCGTACAAACGTCCAGCTGATTCCCCTTCCCCAAGCCACTCGCTCTCGGGTTTCACCAGCGCAGGCTTGTCAACAGACACGTGTGTGTGTGTGTGTGTGTGTGTGCGCATTCGCTGACTCGGCTTGTTTCTGTCACTGTTCATTTTGACAGCAAATTTTGATTTAGTTTTAGTCATATTCTTTTGACTAAAATGCCCTTTTCTCACAATTCTGACTTTTTATTTAAGAATTGCGAGTTATAAAATGAAAATTGTGTGTTATAAAGTCAGAATTGAGATATAAACTCGCAATTGTGAGATAAAAAGTCGCAATTATCTTTTAAAATTGTTTTTTTCTGTGGTGCAAACAATTAAGCTTCCACAGAATACAGGCACTGAAGAGTTGTCATAAACTTCAGTAGTGATGATCCTGAATCAGCTGAATGCTTTTAGATTTTCCCCTTATAATTAATGTCATTAACATATAAAAGAGCACCAATCAACATCCAAATCCTCTAGAAAACCTGCAGTTCTCCTACTTTCCACTTCAAATACCGTTTTTATAAATATGGACGTTTTATAAAAGGCCCATTATTTTTACTTTTCCATTTGTTCCAATAGCAAAATAAAACAGTTTCATGACTTTCCAAAAGAGAAAAAATATATTGAGAGATTGATTACGTTGGTCAGAAGAGAAAAAGATGACACATTTAATACCAAGCTAAAAACACAAAGTATATTGTTAGAAATGTATCTGTATTATAAACAGTCTGAATTGTTTGAGTCTAGTTTTAGTCGATGAAATCATTTTGACCAAATGTGCGGATCCAGTTGCACCAAATGCACATCCGATATTATTCTCACAACTGTGCGTTCTGTAAAGACATAACCGACTCTGTACGTGAAGACTCTCCAAAACACATTTAGACATAAATGTGTGTGTTTGTCCATTCAGACGCGAAAGAGCTCCTTCAGGACTCGTGCTGTGTGTAGTTTACTATGTGCATGGCTGCATGCTTCGTGTGTGTGTGTGTGTGTGTGTGTGTGTGTGTGTGTGTGTGTGCGCCCGTGTGTGTGTGTGTGTGTGTGTGTGCGCCCGTGTGTGTGTGCGCCCGTGTGTGTGTGTGTGCGCCCGTGTGTGTGTGCGCCCGTGTGTGTGTGCGCCCGTGTGTGTGTGCGCCCGTGTGTGTGTGCGCCCGTGTGTGTGTGCGCCCGTGTGTGTGTGTGTGTGTGTGTGTGTGTGTGTGTGTGTGTGTGTGTGTGTGTGTGTGTGTGTGTGTGTGTGTGCACACAGAAAACCGTACCGAATCAAGTTCGTTTGCGTCACGCTCATTCAGATCTAGCGATACATCTGCTCTTCTCTTTCTCCCAGACGTTTACATGTTTGAGCGTTTGGAACGAAACGTGCATCCAGCGCATGCTAACTCCTGTCCCGCATCCATCGCATGCTAACTCCTGTCCCGCATCCATCGCATGCTAACTCCTGTCCCGCATCCATCGCATGCTAACTCCTGTCCCGCATCCAGCGCATGCTAACTCCTGTCCCGCATCCAGCGCATGCTAACTCCTGTCCCGCATCCAGCGCATGCTAACTCCTGTCCCGCATCCAGCGCATGCTAACTCGTGTCCCGCATCCAGCGCATGCTAACTCGTGTCCCGCATCCAGCGCATGCTAACTCCTGTCCCGCATCCAGCGCATGCTAACTCCTGTCCCGCATCCAGCGCATTCTAACTCGTGTCCCGCATCCAGCGCATGCTAACTCCTGTCCCGCATCCAGCGCATGCTAACTCCTGTCCCGCATCCAGCGCATGCTAACTCCTGTCCCGCATCCAGCGCATTCTAACTCGTGTCCCGCATCCAGCGCATGCTAACTCCTGTCCCGCATCCAGCGCATGCTAACTCCTGTCCCGCATCCAGCGCATGCTAACTCCTGTCCCGCATCCAGCGCATGCTAACTCCTGTCCCGCATCCAGCGCATGCTAACTCGTGTCCCGCATCCAGCGCATGCTAACTCCTGTCCCGCATCCAGCGCATGCTAACTCCTGTCCCGCCGGCACGTTATTCAAACGTGCGCATCATCCACACACACATCAGTTCTGACTCGATCTCTTACCAAATCCTCCCTACCGAACATTTGCATCTAGTTTTTATCCGTTGACGAAAATGTCAGCAGGTTTTTGTCATTCAAAACTTTTTTTAGTTCTCGTCTCGTTTTCGTCTGAAATTTCGTTGACGAAAATAATGAAATTAAAGGTGCAGTGTGTAATATTTAGGAGGATCTGCTGACAGAAATGCGATATCATAAACATTACTGTGTTTTCAGTGGTGTATGAAGACCTTACTTAATGAACCGTTATGTGTTTATTAGCTTAGAATGAGGCGTTTCTCTCTACACACACCGCGGGTCCGCTTACATCCACATGCTTCTACGGTGGCCCTGAGCGGACAAACGTGTTTCGTCACCATGTTGTTCTTCGTGTAAAGAAGCTTCAGCTAAAGTCAGCGAATAAAACACTGACACAATGATGAACAAGTGACAATAATATTCACAACAACATCGTTTCACTGAATAATTAAGTAAACCTAATTTCTTCATTTATCTTTGTAAAGAAACCTAATTGTTTAATTGGCTACTCTCTGCTGTCTCAGACGACGACATCACTTCCTGTCGGCCACCGAAACTTCTGTTTGGTGCAATTCGCAACCTCACCACTAGATGCCACTAAAACTTACACACTGCACCTTTAACATCAGTTCTGACTGAATCTATTCCCCAATCGGCCCTACCGAACATGTTCGTCTAGTTTTTATTCGTTGATGAAAATGTCAACAGATTTTCGTCATAATTATTGTCATTCAAAACTTTGTTTTATTTAGTTTTTGTTTCGATTTCGTCTGTGAAAAAATGTTGTTGACAAAAATAACGACGGAAATGATTGGTCAAGGAAGTGAACGGTGTTTTGTGTGTGTCTGCAGGAGAAGTGGCAGGACGGCCGGCGCTGGCAGCTCTCCGTCGCCACAGAGCTCCCCGAGATGGAGCAGAACACACGTCTCACCGGCGAACGCACACCTGGAGGCTTCGGGGGATTCGGTGGACGAGGAGGAGGACGAGGACGAGGAGGAGGAAGAGGAGGAGGAGGAAGAGGAGGAGGAAGAGGACGATCCTTCGGCTTCAAGGGCAACAACGGCTTCGGTGGGAAACGGGGAAGAGGAGGCGCTCAGAAACGAAGCTTCAGTCAGGCGTTTGATTACTGATGGAGGACTGTGATGGTCTGACGGACTGTCGTGTTTTTATTACCCTTTCATTCATATTCACTCTTTACTGGAGTGTTACGACCCATTAAATAGGCTGATTGCTTTTACGTGCAGTTGTGCTATTTATATGATGAGTTCCACTGATATTAAAGTGGTTGAAACTACACCGCGACTGGTTTTTGTTTGTTTTGCTCATAAGGTGGTCATTCTCTGGCTCGTATTCTGACATGGGCTTGAATGAAGTGTGACATTGCAAACCAGTTTTTTTCTTTTTCATTTTACTAGAAAATAATCAAATTATACTCTAACATGAATCATAATAGAAAAAGAGAAAGCCTTATTTTACAGTCAGTCCTATGGAAGCTTGTTTCCACCGTGGAAATAAAATTAAAAATCCTTTTTTTTCTTGCAATTCTGAGTTTCATAACTTCTTATTCTAACCTTTTTACTCGCAATTACGAGTTTGTCACAAACTAAAAAAACAGAGATAGTCAATCCGGAGGAATAAAAAGTCGGCTTTTTGAGATTAAAGGTCAGTTTTTGTTAAAGTCCCTTTTTATTCAATAATTTTATCCCTTAAAACTCTTTAATCACCAACATTACATATTTAAATGTTTTTTCCTTGAAAAGAATGTCTTCATGCCTTAAATATCTTGAATGTAACTCGACACCCTTGTCTCATTCAGTATGCGCGGTTTTATGAATATGCAAATGAGCCCCGCCTCCACTCACTCAGCTCAGAGATCCACTGGTTGACGATCACACGTTGATCTGATTGGTTACAAGGTAGTTTGTGACATCAGAAACACCAGCGATTTCAAAGCGTGTGTTTGAGACTGTCTTTGGTTCACTGCAGTTTTAAGGAGGAAATACTCAGCAATGGTGTCGACTTATGAATCTACACATGCTTTGTCTTAAAGCATTATTAAAAACACCACATTTAAAGTTCATAATGGAAACGAGCTTTTGTTCAGTTTCGCTTAACCAGCTAATCAAGGTCTTCAGGATCGGCCACCAGACGCTGCAGGGCAGGAGCACACGTTCCTGCGGTTCTTAACGCTTCATCACATTTTTGTCCTTTGAGTTCATTTGGGAATGAGGGCGACACGCAAATGAATCCACAGAATGAACTTTATTTAAAGACTTGGAAAATAAAATGGCTAATATCTTCTCTGGGAGCCTCGTGTCACTATGATCAGTGACCCAACCGTAAACTCAGTATCACTCAGGAAGCATCTCGTGTCCATTAATGAATGTGCGTCTCCTTCAGCTGATAAAGCGAGTGGTGAAGATGAAGCTGGTTGTGTTGGTCAGTCGTACTGGCTGGACGAGGTGTTGTGAATGTTGCAGTCTGTCTGGAAGGAGTAGCCGGAGAACTCCATCGTCTCACCTGAAAGCAGAGGCGTTCACAGATTTCAGTGGCACATCTCCTACATTAGCTAATGAGAATGATGGTTTGTTTGCTGTGATCATTGACACAAGTTGAGGATGTGCAGATGTTTTCTTACACAGGCATCCCATCCACATGGAGTTGGGTCTCCAGCCTCTGTCGCTCTCGTACGACGGACTCCAGTGATCCAAGTTCTTCAGGTGATCCACAATCTGCAGGAGAGAAGCACATGGTCTTGAGCTTTTCTCACTCAAACACTGAGCTAATGAGGTCTACCATCAACCAGACCCAAGAGGAAATACTAAACCAGTGCATGTTGACAGAAAACGAGCTGACAAAAAGATTGTCTAATATTTGGTGATGATACAGCATTATGAGAGATTTATTGGCTTGGTAAAAAGCTGGAACACCAAATTAAGTAAAAGATCTTCAGCACAACACAAGAGAAGAGTTTAAACCAGTTTGTGAAGACTATTAAAGTCTTGTGTGGTTGTTGAAGTGATCGATACAGATGCAGGAAACCCTTGACCGGGGAGGGATTCCAGAAAGCAGGTTAAGCAACTTAACCAGGGTTAGTTTACTCAGAGTAAACCCATAAACTCAACTTTGGGTTCCAAAATCTGTAGTTTCAGGGTAAGTAGCCGTTGCAACTAAACGTTTGAAAACAGCCGGAAGGTTTGAAAATCTTGCAGATTTTTTTTAATATATATATTTTTAAAGATTTTTTAAAATCTTGCAGTCTCTCGGACAGACAGATCCATTGTGGTTTGGTGGTTAGGATATTTGAGTGTAAGATCCAGTTGCAACATCTGTTCATGTTTATCAGACAGAAGCAAAGCTTCACCCTTTAAAGCTTCAGCAAGAAATCTTTAATCTTTGACGTCCTGAGGTCTCTTTGTTCAACCATCAGCTGATGTTAAAAACATACTGTTATTTTATGATTAATTTACATTTGACTCCTGAGTTACCAATCAGTGCTATGGAAGCTTGTTTCCGCCACAGAATAAAAAAGGTAATTACGATTCTTTTATCTCACAATTCTGACTTTTTAATTGAGATATAAACTCGCAAAAATTCTGACTTTTTATCTCAGAATTGCATGTTTATATCTCGATAACACGCAATTGGGAGATATAAACTCGCATTTGAAAATAAAAAAAGTCAGAATTGCGAGATATAAACTCGCAATTATCTTTTAAAATGTAAAATATTCTGTGGCGGAAACAATTAATCTTCCATAGAATACATGCAGGCATTGAAAAGTTGTCATGAACTTCAGTAGTGATGAAGCGAAACTACAGTGAATACAGGACCTCGTTTATAAAGTGTTCTGTAGAAACCGTTTTTATAAATATGGACGTTTTATAAATGAGGCCCATTATTTTTGCTTTTCCATTTGTTCCAATAGCAAAATCAAAAACAGTTTCATAAGCTTGTTTCCGCCACAGTATAAAAAATAAAAAAGACAATTGTGACTTTATATCTTGCAATTTCTGAGACAAAAATGAGCAAAATCTTTTCAAATGTTTTATTCTGTGGCGTAAACAAGCTTCCCTAGTTTCATGACCTTCCAAAAGAGGGAAAAAGTATTGCTAGATTGATTACGTTGGTCAGAAGAGAGAAAGATGACACATTTAATGCCAGGCTAATATAACACAAAGTACATTAACTTTGTACATAAGATTTTTTTTTTTTTTTTTTTAATGAAAGTGCAAATGTTTTTACTGTGGAAACATCTCATCACTGCCTGTGAAAATGGCCCATGAAGACATTAAAAGATACTTTTGTTTGTTTGTGTTTATTATTCATCCATCTTACCTTCAGCACTGCTTCTGTCTGCTCGTGCTCCTCTGTTCTGTTCATCTGCAGTCCTGCGGAGGTAATCAGGCATTTTAACCCTTTACTGTCCTGTCCTCGACTGTGGACAAGAGTTTAGATCAGTACTGTACCCTGTGAGCAGTAGATGGCCGGTCTCTCCTCCTCAAAACCCTTGGGAAGATCCTCTTTTCTCAGCGCCTCTGCTGTGGAACCGCCTCGATCGTCTGAATACTTCCAGAAGGCCTCTGAAGACACACGGGAGAGATGTGTTCAGATTACTGTGGACGGAGATTGGTGTTTGAGTGTGCCAGCTTTGGTAAGTACCTGTAAATCTCTCCAGCGGTAAGCTCCTTTGTGTCGGTGGTGGAGGCGACGCTGCTTTACGATCGGTTTCCAAACACCGTAATGCTGAAGAGAAACACGTTACATCACATGAGTCTTATTTATGCATTAGTAAAACTGATCCAAATCACATTTAGGAGCATTTCATGCAAATCAATATTGGTAGTAAATGCATTGTTGGCTATATTTGACAAATTGCTTTTGAAAGTCACTTTGTAGAAAAGCTTGTTTCCAACACGGAATAAAAATATATTTTTGACTTTTTTCTCGAAGTTTTTTCTGGCAATTGCAAGTTTATATCTCGCAATTCTGACCTTTTTATCACAATTGAATTCAGATTTTATGGCATTTGCAAGTTTATATCTCGCAATTCTGACTTTTTCCTCGAAATTGCAAGTTTATATCTCGCAATTCTGACTTTTTCCTCGAAATTGCAAGTTTAAATCTCGCAATTCTGACTTTCTCACAATTGCAAGTTTATATCTCGCAATTCAGACTTTTTCCTCGAAATTGCAAGTTTAAATCTCGCAATTCTGACTTTCTCACAATTGCAAGTTTTTATCTCGCAATTCTGACTTTTTCCTCACAATTGCAAGTTTATATCTCACAATTCTAACTTTCTCAGAATTTCACGTTTATATCGCAATTCTGACTTTAACAATTGCAAGTTTATATCTCGCAATTCTGACTTTTACTCGCAATTGCTAGTTCATATCTCGCAATTCTGACTTTCATATCTCGCAATCCTGACCTTTTTATCACAACTGAATTCAGATTTTATCGCATTTGCAAGCTTATATCTCACAATTGTGACTTTTTATATCTCGCAATTCTAACTTTTTCCTCGCAATTGCAAGTTTATATCTAACAATTCTAACTTTCTCAGAATTTCAAGTTTATATCTCGCAATTCTAAATATTTCCTCGCAATTGCAAGTTTATATCTCGCAATTCTGACTTTTTCCTCGCAATTGCAAGTTCATATCTCGCAATTCTGACTTTTTCCTCGAAATTGCAAGTTTATATCTCGCAATTCTGACTTTTTCCTCGAAATTGCAAGTTTAAATCTCGCAATTCTGACTTTCTCACAATTGCAAGTTTATATCTCGCAATTCTGACTTTTTATATCTCGCAATTCTGACCTTTTTATCACAACTGAATTCAGATTGTATGGCATTTGCAAGTTTATATCTCGCAATTGTGACTTTTTCCTCGCAATTGCAAGTTTATATCTCGCAATTCAGACTTTTTCCTCGAAATTGCAAGTTTAAATCTCGCAATTCTGACTTTCTCACAATTGCAAGTTTTTATCTCGCAATTCGGACTTTTTCCTCACAATTGCAAGTTTATATCTCACAATTCTAACTTTCTCAGAATTTCACGTTTATATTGCAATTCTGACTTTAACAATTGCAAGTTTATATCTCGCAATTCTGACTTTTTTATCGCAATTGAATTCAGACTTTATTGCATTTGCAAGTTTAAATCTCGCAATTCTGACTTTTCCTCGCAATTGCAAGTTCATATCTCGCAATTCTGACTTTTTATATCTTGAAATTCTGACTTTTTATCGCAACTGAATTCAGACTTTTTTATCGCATTTGCAAGCTTATATCTCACAATTCTGACTTTTTCCTCCTTTCTATTCCGTGGCGGAAACAAGCTTCTATAATATTTGGATAAATCAATAAATGTAAATACATATACAGATGAATTTTTTCTGTCACTATATGTTTGTTTAAACTAGAAATATTAAATAGTTATCCAGAAAGTTTATATGAGCAAATACCTTTGCGTCTCTTTATTGTTTTGCTGTGTGGAAGGAGAATATAAACTCTGAAAGCATTGTGGCCTTTCTTGATGCTTTTGTCTTGAAGCTCTTTGACGTCCGTCAGGGAATTGAGAGCGCATCGGAAGTTTGCTTTCCATGTCTTGGGATCGGGTTTGTCTATGCCAGGTTTGTATCTCCCTAAAATCCATGAAAGGAGAGCTGTTTGCATGACTGGCATCAGGCTGTCAGGATCTACAGTACTAGTTTCTGAACAATTCAGTTGTATTCCTGGACAAGTTGATTATTGCTTGAATTTTTTAACTTCTCTAAGAATATTTTGAGAAAAGAACCAATATTTGCAGTGTTTGGTGAAAATGCATGCAGTTTACATTGTTGCAGACGTTGGCATTAAATGAGCTGATCTTGAAGGTTCACCTGTTCTCATCTCAATGCTAACAGTCTGAGAAGCTGATGAGAGGTACAGTGACCACAGAAAGTATTCAGACATGTATTGCAATTAAAAATGTAAACATACTGTTGCATTACAGTATATATCAAAAAATATCAAAACAAGTCACATTTATTTTAAATACAGCACCTTTTTAGTCAAGCATTTCACAACATAAAGTGTGTTAGTTTATTAAAACATCAAGCAATAGATATATTGGTCAATAAAAAGAGGACAAAAGGTCTTTGATAACACGTTGAACATGATGATAGTTATTATGATTCTCTTCACATCGAGATCAGTCGGTTTAAAGTGACTCGGAAAAGTGAAGTTAATTCTGAGAAAAGCTCTGGTGCCACTTGGTTGGATATTTTGTATCGAATGAAAAGACACTTTTTAGTGCCACTTTAGTGTCCAAATGTTTTTTGGGGCCGCTGTGTCTATATCAATCAGATATTGTGGATGAGTTTCTAGTAGACTCGAAACATCGAGTGAGAAATGACCCCACAGCAAATCTGCTGTCACTCGGTTAAAACCTGGACAATTTTAACACAGCTGGTGTCATTTGGTTACTAATGTTTAATGCATATGCTAATATGCATGTAAATAGCAGATTGTTAACAGAAAGCATTATTATTCTTCAAAATGTGTAACTATTATTTAGATACATTTTTGGCAATTTGCAAGTACACTCTTAAAAATAAAGTTTCCAAAAGAGGGTTTTTGTAGCAACGCAATAGAATAATATATTTTTTAAATATTTTACACTTTATTTTGATGGTCCACTTTAGACATTATACTAATTAACCATACTTAAGTGGACCATCTGGAAAAAAAACTGTGTCCACTGTACACTTTAAAAATAAAGGTTCTTTCTTGGCATTGATGGTTCCATGAAGAACCTTTAACATCCATGTAATCTTTCCATTCCACAAAAGGTTCTTTAGATTATTAAACTTTCTTCATACAAATAAACTTCAAGTTATTTTAGGAACTGATCACTGAAATGATTTTTGGGGAACCAAAAATGGTTCTTCTATGGCACTGCAAATGAAAACCATCTTCTGGAACCTTAAAAGTGTAAAGAAAGGTTCTATTGATATTAAAGGATCTCAATGGAACCATTGAATATCCGATAAAAGAGTGTATGTCACAACTGAACTAAAATGTAAACAAAACAAAAAAAGGATATTTGAAGAAGAAAATCTTCTTCTGTTTTTCACAGATATCAACATGATATGAAACATTTGTTTTAATGAAGCCACAGAGTCAGACTGTTGATTATTCTATCATGTGCTGTAATCTGAGACGTCCGTCACTTTACCTGTGTGCATCGCCCAGTTTCGAAACAGAGTCGCGTCCTTCTCGATGTTCCAGCCGTGCCGGGCCGCATGTTTCCAGGGAATCTGGAAAACTCTGGCCGACTGCAGTGTAAAGAGAGCACAGAAATATCCACACTCTTAGAAAACAAAGAGATTATAGAGCCCTATAGAACTTTATCGAGCCTCTTCTTCAGATCTGTATAGAAGGGTATGTGATTTAGTTCAAATCTTTCTGGTAAATTTCCGGTAAAAAACGTCAGCTGTGGTTACCAGGAATTTACCGTAAAAAATACGGTAGCAACATTTTAGGTTTTACAGAGTTAACTTAAATTTGCAGTAAACCGTATTTAATTATCTGATATAATGTTAATTTACCAACTTATTGAAGTATTAATATCTGTTTTGTACCAACACACAACAATTGTAATACACTGACAGCCACAACCACCAATCACAGCGGTGATGAGAGTCACATTATGAGAGTCCACAAGAGAGTTAATACTGATATACAGAAGATGCACAGTGTCATTCACACACACACACTAAACACCATCACGGTAACACACACACACACACTAAACACCATCACGGTAACACACACTAAACACCATCACGGTAACACACATGACACTTAAAAAATGCAATAAACATTAATTTGACAACATTAAATGTAACATAAACCCTAATGTACATAACTGATTAGAAAAAACTTAGTTATTTCAACAAAAAATACATCAAATGTGAAGTGTCACGCAGGGAATTCAATTTATGTTTTTTTCACTGTAAATAAATCAATGACTTGTTCTTTTTCACGTCCACTTCCCGGTATTTTCTGTAAAATTACTTTAAATGTACGTTTAGATCTATCACAGTTATTCACCGTATATTGTACGAAAACTTTTTGTTAACCAATTAACAGTCTTTTACCGTTAAAATCACGATAATTGTTTTACAGTGATATGAATCAAACCCTGTCAGTGTCAAGCATCAGATCTGACCTCGTCCAGCCACACGACTCCAGGATATCTGCCCGAGTCGATCTGTTCCTCCAGCCACGGCCGTAAGCGCAGGCGTCCCTGATGCATCTTCAGTTCTGGCGTCAGCGTGCTTCACTCCTGAATCCCCCAGATGTTCACTCAGTGCAGTCATGAGCAGCACACAGCTCACTGAAACACATCACTGACAGTCACATTAGCAACAGGAAACATCACACCTGACTCGCTCTGCTGGAGTCATAAGTGAAATCTCAGCGTCCTCGTACCTGCACAAACCGGTTTGGAGGGTTTCCTTCCAACCGCAGGATGATTTCTGTGGTATTGAGGGGCCAAACACAAACACGCCTCGTCGATCCGACGCCTCTGATGTCAGTTACTCCACTGAAACCTGCTATACACCAGTGTTAGTCACAGAGTTATTACTGCAGGGACAAACAACTTAACAAAAGCACTGCAGAAGAACTAACCTAGCATCTTTGTGCAGCTCCATACTCTGAGATTTCTTATATAATGGCATAATTTGCATAAGAGTCGCACGTTAGATGCTTATCAGTCAGTCTCATTAATGTTGGTGAGTCATTCTTTGCTTTGCCTCATTTCCTGTGAACTTCATGCATCTCAGGTATTTTCCAAGGAAACAATCATTGGTCTCGCTCTTGTCATGTGCAAAGATTTTTGTTCATCCAAACTTCCAGAAAACAAACAAACAGCTTTTCTTCAACCAATCAGAAGGCTGTAGTTTTGTAGCAGATTAAAGGTAAAAACATTGTGAATCTGGACCAGCTCTGATTAGCCGTTTGATAATACAGGTCAATGATGAGATTAGCTCACATATTCTCTCACCGGCCACTTTATTAGGTACACCTGTTCAACTGCTGGTTAATGCAACTGTCTAATCAGCCAGCCACAGGGCAGCAACTCAATGCACTTAGGTATGTAGACATGATCAACTGAGCATCAGAATGAGGAAGAAATGTGATATAAGTGACCGAACGTGGCATATGGAACGTGGCACATTCTGAAGTGTTTCAGAAACAAGTAGAACGATCTACTGGGACTTTCAGGCACAACCATCTCTAGTGTTTAGAATGGTCTGAGAGAAAGAGGAAATGTCTAGTGGGAGAAAATGCCTTGTTGATGCCAGAGGTCAGAGGAGAATGACCAGACTGGTTCAGCTGATAGAAAGGCAACAGTTACTCAAACTAGAACGTTAATTTTCTGAAGAAAATGTAAGTTGTGCTTGGACTGGTAAAACTCGGAACTCGGTTGCTAGGGTGTTTCTAGGCTGTTGCTAGGGTATACTGGATGGTTGTTAGGGTGTTGCGAGTTGGTTGTTAGGGTGTTGCTAAGGTGTTGCTATGCGGTTGATACAGTACTTGCCGTATCTAGGCGGTTACTATGGTATTCTGGGTGGTTGTTAGGGTGTTGCTAGGTGGATGCTAAGTTGTTCTGGGTGGTTGCTATGGTCTTGGTTAGTGGTTGCTAGGATATCCTGGGTGGTTCCTAGGGTGTTGCTAGGTGGTTTGCTATGGTAACATGGGTGGTTGCTGGGGTGTTGTTAGGCAGTTGCTAAGATGTTCTAGATGGTTGCTAGGGTGTTGCTTGGTGGTTTTGAAGGTGTTCTGGGTAGTTGTTTGGTGGTTGCTACGGTATTTTGGGTGGTTGCTGGGGCCTTGCTATGCAGTTGCTATGGTGTTGCTAAGTGGTTGCTAGGATATCCTGGGTGGTTGCTAGGTGGTTGTTATGGTAACCTGGTGATTGCTAGGGTGTTGCTAAGGTGTTCTGGGTGGTTGTTTGGCCGTTGCTAAGGTATTATGGGTGGTTGCTGGGGCATTGCCAAGCAGTTGCTAGGGTGTTCTGGGTGGTTGCAATGGTGTTGCTAGGCAGTTGGTAGTTGTCACAGATGGTTACTATGGAGTTTTTTTTAGAGTTTTTAGCATTTTCTTAGCCTGATTTAACACTTAGCTAATCACTGCTAGCATGTGTAGCATGTTGGAAGTCCAGTTTGCTAGAATGAGTCAAAAGAGCCAGCCCCCATCTCTATACGATGTTCTGATGCAGAGATATAGGTCTCCCTGAAAGGTTGCTAGGGTACTCGGTTTAGTTGCTAGGCTTGGTAACTGACAGTGATGATGTTACTCCAAAGTCTGCTTGTCAGTATGAATGATATAAATCAACCGCAACTCCTCTATGACGTTCAGATTTGAAGATTTTCCCTTTGGATTTGGGTTGCTAGGGTGCTCGACAGTGGTTGCTAGGGTGCTCGACAGTGGTTGATAGGGTGCTCGATAGTGGTTGGAATTTGGCGTAAACGGGGGTCCAACCTGGAACTAGCAAGGCGTACCTAATAACGTGGCCGTGAGTGTGTGTATCAAGCGAACACCTGAATGTATATCTGCACTGAAATGGCCTTATAATAACAGAAACAGATATGAGTCTGATCCAAGGGTTTATATGCCAACACATACACACATTTGACCATATTTCCCAACATTGAACATTATAATATCAGCTTTTGGAACATTTCCAGTGTTCAAAAACAGAAACGTTTGAGTCTTTTCTGCAGCTCGGGTAGAATATCTCAACCTTCAGCCTTTGCCTCCATTACTTCAGTGTAAATCTGGTTTGGAATGGCATCATTCATCCGTGTCAGCTTATGCTTACTCAGACCTGCATCATTAAACACAAGGCATCATCCCTACTAAACGAGTGATAAACATGTAATCCTATAGGGAAACAGCAGCAGGACATGCCAGGACAGTAACAGAGAAGGAACTAAAGAAATTACAGATTATACACACACACAAGATGACAAACAAATGAAACCAGACACAGGTGAAACTAATGGGTAACCAAGGAAACAAACACAGAAAGTAAACACAACAATAGGAACAAAGTAAACTAAAAGTCCCAGAAGACACAGCCTAATGTGACAGTAATTCAGTGATTGCTTCATTTAACTGAGTTTATTTATTTTTATCCATCTATTCCCCTGTTTATAAATGATTGCTCAGTTGATTGATTGATTTATCAAATTATATTTTCATGGCGCATATGAGCCCCCATTAACTTCACTTCACACTGACCCAATACATTCAATCTTATAATTCTTCAAATATAATGGGACCGTTATGAAACAAGCAGTAACATTTAAAAAAACATTACATGGACGTCCGGCTAAAGGTTTTCCCAAAAAAATGACTGATTTATAAGTAATATTTGTGTGCTAAATGTTGTGTTGGCTTCAGATGTTATGCTGGGTTAATATGCTCTTCCTCTAGGAGTGGCTCCCAGAACTAGAGAGTGGTGATAGTCTGCAATTACTTTACAGACTAGTCTAAAGTCGCATAATGCTGAAATAATATTTATGATTATTATTATTGTGAGTATAGTATTGTTAATATTGCTGCTGCTATGCTACTACTGCCACTTCTGTCAGAACCTCTATCATCACATAACGTATTCCTAGAGGATCAGCTGAGAGTCACTGATGAGAGCTTGACTAACGTGACCTGCCAGAACTGACGCTACGCTTCATTATTATTATTACTACTGTTACTACAAATATTAATATTATTATGATTGTTTCAAATTGTCTAGATATTTATTGATCACCAAAAAAAAAAAAAAAAAAATGTTCTTAGATCACACTGGAATAACCTATTCATTAAAAGTATTACTGTACCTATATGCACTATCTATACATCTATATATTTAGCTGTTTTTTTTTTTTTCTTTTCTTCTTTATTCTCCCCTCTATATGTGAACTTGTGTGTATATGTCATTTGTCTATTACTTTGTATACCGGTATGCAACTATGTCTTGTTAATAAAAAAAAAGAAAGAAAGAAATGCTCTGCCACTAGGGGTCGCTATTATCCTGGAGTGTTGAGCTACAGCATGCGTTACTTTTATTAGTACTAATGTAAGATACAACACTTTCCCTGTCCGCGCTCTGCTGGTGTAGTTCCCCTGTCGGCCACCAGAGGCCCTCAGTTTAACTCTCTCAGTTTAACTCTCTCTGTTTAACTCTCTCTGTTGGCTGTTTGTTTATGATGTCCTTGTGTTTCTTCAGTCTGACTGCAGCTTTATGTCAGTAGTAATGTGAGCACCGCTGGTCTAGACTACTGCTACCTTTTAAAGGAACACGTCACTGTTTTTGAAACAGGGATTATTCACCGTCTCCCCTACAGTTAGACAGGTGGGCAAACGCATGTTTGTCTCAGTGCATGCATCATCTTAGTCTGGCAGCGCCGCCGCTAGCTTAGCTTAGCATAATGAATGGAATCAGATATTGACTTGGGACTATATTAATATAGTTATATATTAATGTTCTGCCCTTTGGGTATTCTCCTTGTTAGAGTAATTAGGACCTCTAGCGGTCATGTATGGTATTGCAGGCTGAATCAGGAAGTTAGTTTATTAGTCAAAGCACATGGTGAAGATCGTTCCAGCTGCAATTATCCTGTTATGTTTCGATTTCTCCTAAGCAAGAACTGCCTGTAAGTAGTTTATGTATTTTCTGTTTACAGTATTTCTAATAATAGATTTGAGCTAATTTCATGTTGATGTAAAACTATATTTGAGTATAAATCTTTGATTTCAATTCGTGAACTGATTGTTTACTGAGACACTTTACTGAAAAGACTATATTTCATTGTAATTAAGCTTGTTAGTATTTGTATGAGGCACAATTTCGCCTTATTGTATTTTTTGTGCTTATTTTCAGTTTCACTCCTTTGTTCATGTCTTCATGCTCAAGAGTCTCAATTAAACAGAGCTAAGAAACAATATTCTGACTCACATGTTCTTCATGACTGGAGTTTAGCTGACTGTCTAATTTTGGTTAAGAACATCAATTGGAGGACAGTACAGTGAAAAGGCATCTTTAGTTGGAAAAATTACGACGTTGATTATGTGCAAAGAATGAGCACCATGGATGATAATAAGGATGTCGACAGAGCTTCGCAGAAAAGTGCAGGCAGCAGTCTTACATCAGTTTCAACAGCTAGCGCAGCAGCGAGGGCCCGTGCGAAGCCAGAAGCAGCACGAGTCCGTGCATCCTTTGCTGAAAAAGAAGCTAAGTTAAAAATTGAACAAGCAGAGAAGGAAGCAAAAGCCCTTCTTGAGAAAACCAGACTCACAGCTGAATTGGATGCTTTAACACTCCAGAGGGAGGCAGCAGCCGCTGTAGCACAGGCAGAAATATTAGAGGCAGCCGAGGAACAGTTAAAGGTAAAGGACGACAAAGGTGCTCAAAGATCATTAAAGGAAGAAAGTATACAGCGCACAAAAGACTATGTTATACAGCAATCTGAGTTACAAACACATTCGCGCCGTCATGACTTTGCACCTGTCAAGCATGAGGAAAGCTTAGTAACGTGGGACAAGCAACTTGAATCGTTACCACTTAGCCCTCATACAGAAAACCAGTTTAAACCACCAAAGAGATGCCTTGCCATGTCTGATTCCTACTTTTCACCTCTAAAAATGAGCTCTAACATGGCAGAGACTAATAACGAACACTGGCCACATCCTCAGTCAGGTGTTCGTCCTAGTCTGAATGTCACAGCTAAACCTTATAATCCTCTTCACTATGCTTCCCAAGCTGAATCGGTCAAAGACCCCCCAATGACAGAGTTCGTAAAGTTTCTGGCAAGACGTGAATTGGTGACAACAGGGCTCCGTCAGTTTGACGACAGACCCGAAAGTTTCAGAGCGTGGCAGTCCTCATTCTTAAATGCCATAAAAGAGCTCAACATCTCAGCCAGCGAAGAGTTGGACCTTTTAAGTAAGTGGCTAGGCAAGGAATCAGGCCATTACGTCAACAGAATACGTCTCATGCATGTTAACAATCCTGAAGTTGCTCTTAGGAAAGCCTGGGATAGGCTGGTCGAGTGCTATGCTTCACCTGAGATAATTGAAGATGCGCTGTTCAAGAAATTGGATACGTTTACAAAAATTTACAACAACGACCCTGTGAGACTTAGGGAACTTGGAGATCTCCTCATGGAGATCTTATCAGCGAAGCAAGACGGATATCTGCCTGGATTGGCCTTTTTAGATACCGCTCGAGGAATCAGTCCTATAGTAGCAAAGCTCTCATACCCTCTTCAAGAAAAATGGGTATCCCAAGGATCCAGGTTCAAAGCAGAACACAATGGGTTTTTCCCCCCTTTTTCATTCTTTGCTGAGTTTATTTGGAATGAGGCACGCATCAGGAACGACCCTAGTTTCTCACTCACTCGTTCTAGCGATATCCATTCTAAAGAAAGATCAATTCTAAGGACGGCAAAAATTCCATTGTCAACTCATAAAACTGATGTTCTCAGTGAAAGGAAAGTAGAGGATCCTGGAAAATACTGCCCAATACACCATAGGCCACACCCTTTAAAAAAGTGTCGCACTTTCAGAGCCAAACCTATTGAGGAGAGAAAATCCTTCCTCCGTGACAATGGAATATGCTACAAGTGTTGCACGTCCACTACTCATTTGGCCAAAGACTGCAAGTTAACTGTCAAGTGTAGTGAATGCGAGAGTAATCGTCATGTCACAGTCATGCACCCTGGTCCACCTTGTCAAGTACCTGAGTATTCTACCCCACAATTGAGCTGCGGAGAAGGAGATGACAATGAATTGTCAACATCCACAGTGACGTCACACTGTACCGAGATCTGTGGAAAGGGGCAGCCAGGGAAATCATGTTCTAAAATTTGCTTGGTGGATGTGTTCCCTCAGAATCAACCTGAGAAGGTTGTCAAAATGTATGCAGTACTTGACGATCAGAGTAATCGCTCACTGGCAAAAAGTGATTTCTTTGAACTGTTCGGTATAGATAGTGAACCTTCCTCTTATTCCCTTCGGACATGTGCTGGAGTGTCCAATATGTGTGCCAGGAAGGCCGAAGGTTTCATGATCTCACCGGCTACAGGAAGCGCTTCCTTTGCTCTACCACAACTCATAGAGTGCAATCAAATACTGGCCAGCAGATGCGAGATTCCCACTCCGAATGTAGCCATGAATCACTCTCACTTGAGGTCAGTTGCAAGCCAAATTCCCAAACTCGATCCCAACGCTCAGATCCTTCTCTTATTAGGGAGAGACATCATTAGGGTGCACAAGGTCAGACAACAAATCAATGGCCCACATGATGCACCCTTTGCCCAAAGGTTAGACTTGGGTTGGGTGATAGTTGGTGAGGTATGTTTAGGAAGCGCCCATATACCTAGTGTGAGCACCTTCAGGACCAATATATTAGAGAATGGTCGCACCACTTACCTTTCACCCTGCACCAGTTACATGAACCTCAAAGAGGAAGCTCTTTACAGCGGGGAGCCAAAAGCACACAAAGACATCAGGTACAGAACCTCAGAAAACAGCCTTGGTTGTGATGTGTTCCAAAGAACTGAGAACGATAATAAACTAGCGCCATCCATTGAGGACACAACATTCTTAAGGATCATGAATTCAGAGGTTTACAAGGATGAAGGAAACAGTTGGGTCGCCCCATTGCCCTTCAGAGAGCCAAGACAAATACTTCCCAACAATCGTCTACAGGCTCTTAATAGATTCCGTTCTCTGCAGCGTACTCTTACTAAGAAACCAGAGATGGAAAAACAGTTTGTCTCTTTCATGAAGAAAATTCTGGAGAACGACCATGCTGAACCCGCACCACCACTGAAGGAAGGAGAGGAGTGTTGGTTCCTACCGATCTTTGCAGTTTACCACTCAAAAAAGCCAGATCAAATCAGGGTGGTTTTTGACTCCAGTGCCCAACATCATGGCATCTCCCTCAACAACGTCTTGTTAACGGGCCCCGATCTGAATAATAATTTGCTGGGAGTCCTCCTTCGATTCCGTAAGGAGCTTGTAGCCATCACAGCTGACATCCAACAAATGTTCCATTGTTTCAAAGTCAGAAAGGACCATCGTAACTTTCTTAGGTTCCTCTGGTTTCGAGACAGCGACCCAACAAAGGATGTCATAGAGTACCGTATGAAGGTACATGTTTTTGGCAATAGCCCTTCTCCGGCCGTTGCCATTTACGGGCTAAGACGAGCTGCTAGCGAGGGTGAGAAGGTACATGGCTCAGATACTCGACACTACGTGGAAAGACACTTCTACGTGGATGATGGGCTTGTGTCCCTACCTACTGATGAGCAGGCAGTGAGTCTCCTTCAAAGAACACGAGCATCTTTAGCTGAATCGAACCTTCATTTGCACAAGATTGCCTCAAATAGTCCAGTTGTTATGCAAGCCTTTCCTCAAGAGGAACATGCTAAGACTATAAAGGACTTAGACCTTAGTGGAGACGTTCCCTCTATACAGCGGACTCTTGGGTTGTGCTGGGAGATAGCAAGCGACACCTTCACCTTTGATGTGTCATCTGTCGGCAAATCATTCACAAAACGTGGCGTGCTGTCCACTGTGAACAGTATCTTTGATCCACTCGGCATAGTGTCTCCAGTCACCATACAAGGCAGAGCTCTGCTACGAGACCTCTCAAACTTCACCTCAGAATGGGATGCTTTACTTCCTGAAGAAAAGAGAGCAGAGTGGGAAACATGGCAAGACTCCCTCCAAGGCCTGAAGCAACTTCATATTCCTCGAACCTATTCCTCAATTTCTCTCTCTGAGTCAAAACTTGCAGAACTGTGCATTTTCTCTGATGCCTCCACTAAAGCAATTGGTGCGGTGGCTTACCTCAAGGTCACTGATCATGATGGTAGCAGTGATGTCGGATTTGTCCTAGGTAAAGCTAAACTAGCACCTCAACACAAACCTACTATTCCGCGTCTCGAACTCTGTGCTGCAGTATTGGCAGTTGAAATTGCTGACCTGATTCGCCATGAGATGGATCTCAGATTGCATGCTATAAGATTCTACTGTGACAGCAAAGTAGTCTTAGGGTACATACACAACGAGACGAAGCAGTTTTATGTGTATGTGCATAACAGAGTTCAACGAATTCGCCAATCTTCAAGGCCAGATCAATGGGTTTATGTACCAACTGAACTCAACCCAGCTGACCATGCTTCTAGAGGAGTTGCAGCATCTCAACTTAATAATACAGCATGGCTCAGGGGACCTACTTTTCTCTCCAAACCAAATACATGCTTGCAGGAAGAGCCTGAATCCTACGAACTTGTCTGTCCAGAAGATGATGTTGAGATAAGACGTGATGTCCTCAGTTATTGCACACAAGTTAGACTTAATGGCTTAGGGACAGAAAGATTCAAGAGATTCTCTACCTGGATAACCCTTGTAAGAGCCATTACCCTTTTGATCCACATCGTTCACACGATCAAATCCAAGAGTTGTTCTAAAGAACATGTAGGGTGGCATTGGTGCAATAAACTTCGAACCTCACAAGAGTATTCACTAGCCTGGACCGCCATTTTGAGAGCAACTCAACTTGAGAGCTTTCCTATGGAATATGCAGCTCTTTCCGACAAGAAAGCCCTATCAAAGAACAGCCCTCTCGTAAAACTTAATCCCGTTCTCAAAGAAGGCTTGATCAGAATTGGAGGAAGATTGAAAAATTCTCCATTAAGCTCCAATGAAATGAACCCCTTGGTTCTAACCAAGCACAATTACATCTCCATCCTGTTAGTGCGTCACTACCATGAGAAAGTAGAACATCAAGGGCGTCATTTTACAGAGGGAGCCTTGAGAAGAGCTGGTTTCTGGATTATCGGAGGGAAAAGGCTGATTAGCTCAGTCTTACACCATTGCGTTACTTGCCGTAAGCTCCGTGGGAAAATGGAGGAACAAATTATGGCAGACTTACCTCCTGAGCGCCTAAACATAAGTCCCCCGTTTACTTATGTGGGATTGGATGTTTTTGGACCTTGGATGGTCAGAGCGAGACGCACTAGAGGTGGTCATGCGGAGAGCAAGCGCTGGGCTATATTGTTTACTTGCATGAGCACGAGAGCAGTGCATATTGAGGTAATCGAATCAATGGATGCTTCCAGCTGCATCAATGCTCTGAGGCGATTCTTCGCCATTCGAGGACCTGCAAAGCAGCTGAGGTCTGATTGCGGCACAAACTTTGTGGGAGCAAGTAAAGAGCTAGGACTAAGCAAGCTGGCACAGGAGGAAAGGGTTTCTGGATATTTGAGGGAGCAGAGCTGTTCTTGGGAGTTCAACCCTCCTCATTCTTCACATAGAGGAGGTTCATGGGAACGAATGATTGGAGTGGCCCGCAGAATTCTCGATTGTATCCTACTAAGAGAACTTACTGCTTTCTCCCATGAGGTCTTATGCACGCTTATGGCCGAAGTTTCAGCCATCATCAACGCCAGACCTCTCATTCCTGTATCAAGTGACCCACAGTCTCCATTCATCTTGACTCCAGCAATGCTGCTTACCCAGAAGGGAGCAGTCCCACCTCCTCCAGGAGAATTTGGTGACAAGGATCTTCTTCTTAAACAATGGAGACAAGTACAAGCCTTGGCCAATGAGTTCTGGCTCCGCTGGAAAAGGGAGTACCTTCCAACCCTACAGAGTCGCAGGAAATGGAATGAGACACGTCGCAACTTGCAAGAAGGTGATGTTGTCTTATTGAAGGATAACCAAGCTGCTCGTAATACATGGCCTATGGCAGTGGTCACGTCTGCTATTCATAGCCAGGATGGAAAGGTACGAACAGTTAGTTTAAGAACCACTGCTCAAGGTACTCCAAAGACCTTCACAAGGCCTGTTACGGAAGTCGTCTTACTTTTACCGTCAACTGATTGAAAGTTTATGCTAAATTGTAGCAATATGGACTGTGGTGTCATAAACACCAAGCGGGGAGTGTTCTGCCCTTTGGGTATTCTCCTTGTTAGAGTAATTAGGACCTCTAGCGGTCATGTATGGTATTGCAGGCTGAATCAGGAAGTTAGTTTATTAGTCAAAGCACATGGTGAAGATCGTTCCAGCTGCAATTATCCTGTTATGTTTCGATTTCTCCTAAGCAAGAACTGCCTGTAAGTAGTTTATGTATTTTCTGTTTACAGTATTTCTAATAATAGATTTGAGCTAATTTCATGTTGATGTAAAACTATATTTGAGTATAAATCTTTGATTTCAATTCGTGAACTGATTGTTTACTGAGACACTTTACTGAAAAGACTATATTTCATTGTAATTAAGCTTGTTAGTATTTGTATGAGGCACAATTTCGCCTTATTGTATTTTTTGTGCTTATTTTCAGTTTCACTCCTTTGTTCATGTCTTCATGCTCAAGAGTCTCAATTAAACAGAGCTAAGAAACAATATTCTGACTCACATGTTCTTCATGACTGGAGTTTAGCTGACTGTCTAATTTTGGTTAAGAACATCAATTGGAGGACAGTACAATTAATATATATGTTATAATATAAAAATGCGTTTGCCCACCTGTCTAACTGTAGGGGAGACGGTGAATAACCCCTATTTCAAAAAACGGTGCCGTGTTCCTTTAAACATTTCTTTCCCCTCATCATCTTGTGGTTAATGTTTGTTTGTTTGTTTGCTTGCTTGCTTCTGCTGACCTCTGCCTGTGTGTTGGACTTTGTTCTGTCCGGTTCAGGATCCTCGAGTGTCACTGCTGTCTTATTCAGTGGATCATCTGATCAACACTGATCTAACCTCATCTAACCTCTGGGACATACATGACTCTCAGTTCTCACAGTTGCACTGACTGCTGGACTTTGTTTAGATGTTGCAAACACACACACACACACACTCTCTCTCTCTCTCTCTCTCTCTCTCTCTCTCACACACACACACACACACACACACACACACTATATGCATTGGAAAGTGTGTAGGCGATTCCTCATGCTTATTGTCATTATGAAATAATGAAAAATAAAAATGGGTTTTAATGAGGATCTCTGTGAATTTTGCTTTAAATTTCAGAAATCATGTTAGAATATTTTCAAATGAGAAATGATCAATGATCCAGACTTGACTGATGTTTGGCAATATAAAGAGACACTGGTGATTGAAGGGTGAAGAGTTTAGCATACAGGTGTGTTTCTGCTCTCATTTACACACACACACACACACACACACACACACACACACACACACTCACTCTTTCTCTCTCTCTCTCTCTCTCTCTCTCTCTCTCTCTCTCTCTCTCTCTCTCACACACACACACACACACTCACTCACTCACTCACTCACTCACTCACTCACTCTCTCTCTCTCTCACTCACACACACACACACACACACACACATTATGGCTTCCAGAAGCTTGGCTTGGAGGTTAGAAGCAGAAAGACTTTCTCAACAGTGCAAAATCCAGGAGTCTCCATGGAAACGGACTCTGAGAAGAAGTGCATATACAGTATCAGTGATACTTAACTTAATGTTTTATTGGCCTTATAATCCAGTATAAGTATGAGTGTCGATGCATGAGTTTTATAAGTTCATAAACACAGATAAAAGCGTGCATAACTGCTTTTGTTTTACGTTGTTTTACTGTAAAAACAGTTATGTTTTTCATTATTCTTTTTACTGTTGAAGAGATGAAAAATGACTAACGTGGGTTTTGTGTCCATTAGTGATCCAGAGATTTCATGTCAACACTTAGCCATGGATTTCACGCTTCAGCCTGTGAATTTCTACTCAATATGCCAGAATTTAATGTGTTTCCCATCAACAATTACACCTGAAAATTATTATTATACTCAGGAAACAGGAAACATTTGCTTGGAAATGTGATCAGAATTACAGTAGAAAGCGGTCATGGACTCTATAAAAAAGGATTTTTTCATGCTTTATACAACACATTTGGATTGAACACCATTATATGAGGCTTCATGTGGAGTAGAATTGAAACTGTTGTTACTCTTTGGCTTTTTACAGTGTTTTCATTTTGTAAGAATGTTTTAATCAAGCAGCTCGAACAAAGAGCTTAATTCTACATACTTTTGGTAAGACTTTATTTTGATGGTCCCCTTTAGACATTTTACTGACTATAAGTAACTTTACAATATAATAAAAACCATGTTCTCCCCATATTTTAATAATTATTTACTGTTACCTCTTTCCCTGCCATTGACAGAATCTTCCGGCTTTTTACTGTTATACTGTAGGGGGCGCTATTACACATCTACTGAAAGAGTACTGAATCTCCTGATCAAAACACAGGAGAAGAAGAAGCAAAAACAAGCAATTGAAGCATTGCTAACGCACGTTAATTATAACACAATCAACATTAAACAGCATATAAATCAAAACTGTCTAATGTTACTGAAATGTCGCCCCAGGACGAGCTGCAGGACTGTGAAGCTTTGAGGTGTTGATGGACTCGATCTACTCCATCTGAGTTTTGATCATCGTTCTGAATCTGATCTGGATGTAGTCTTTGACCAAAACGTGATTTTATTAGCTTTTTACTCAAAATGTTGCTTGTTTAATGAAACTTCCCCACATTCAAGTATTGATAAAAAAGAATGCATTAAGCTAACATGTGTTTTTGTTTAAAAGCAGAGGCTCTGTTCTTTCTTTTGATATATATCGCATATTCATATATTCATTCAACATATTCTGGGGGCCAAGGAACTTTTGTGAAAATGATCAACAACACTGGCGGTGAAAGAGTTAATGAGTTTTTAACTTCCCGGCCACTGTAGCGAGTTTTCTAGATCAGTCTTTCAGATGCTACAGAACACGTATATGATCATTCTCATCCAGACCTAATTAATACTGTGAAAAATTTATATTATGAAAGTGTTTTTTTGAAAATATTTAGTTCCTATTATGTTGTATTATTACACTTCTCGGCCACTGTAGATTCTGTAGAGGTTTTCTAGAGGAACTCTCTTAAAAATAAAGCTTCTTTATTGGCATTGATGGTTCCATGAATAACCTTTAAAGGTGACAAATTACCTTTTCACAAGATGTAACATAAGTATCTGATGTCCCCAGAATGTGTCAGTGAAATTTCAGCTCAAAATACTCCACAGATATTTTTTTACAGCTTGTTAAAATGGACACTTTTCAGGTGTGAGCAAAAAGGCGCAGTTTTTGTGTGTGTCCCTTTAAATGCAAATGAGCTGCAGCTCCGCCCCCCGTTCAGAAGAGGGCGGAGCCTTTACGCGAACTTCTGATACTCCGGCAATAACAAAACAGGCCAATCTCACTCATATAGAATCTGAGAAATAACCAGTAGCTGTTAGGGATCAGCCAGGCTCCATCACCACTCAATCACAAAGATTGCTGTCACCTGAGTATTAATCTTCATCTGCTCATCATCACAAACACATATAAGCACACACCTCACTCTGGCACTTTGTCTGGTCTCGTTCATAAGTAAGGACTCACCTACCCGTCTGCACTTACCTCCTAAGCACTTACCTCAGTTTCTCCAAGTTTCCATCGTCTTCCTGGTCTCCTGCGTCTTTTCCCTCGTCCAGCCTCTACTCACCTCTCTTCCAGCATCGGTGTGTGCTTCCACCACCTACCTCCTGGTCATCCGCAATCTCCTCAACCATCTGCAACGGAAGGAACTGTCAGTATCTCCATTTACCATTTCTCAAAGACATTCTCACCTACCTGCACCCGCTGGTGCTCACAACCTCCTGATATAAAGTTTCTCACCTCTATTCATCTTGTTGCGAGTCTCTATTCCGTAACAGAAGACCAGACCCACACGAGCACTTTCAGGATCCACGTCTGCATCACCTGTCACCATCACTTCCCCACCAGTGGCCAGTCCAGCTCCCTACTCTGGTTCGGCGGAGGATTGCGATGGGTTTCTTCTTCAGTGTTCGCTGGCCCTGGAGATGCAGTCACATCATCTCCCTGCTGATGGGGCGAGCGCTCCACTGGGCTCCACTGTTTCTCTCAGTACAGGCCCTCCTCGACTTCATCTCCGATTTCCTCTGCCGCCAGTTCAACTCAAGAAGAGGCCCACCGAGACCCATTATCAAGTCCACTCGAAAATTGGCAAACCTCTCAACAAGAAGAATGTGTGATTCTCCGTGGAACCTATCCAAATGCAAGTGGGACAGTTACACACCGAATCCTTCTCTTTCCCATTCTGTAGAATTCCACCGCTGGTATCATCTTAGGGCACCCGTGGTTAGCGCCACACAATCCCGTTCTCTCCTGGATAATGGGAGAAGACCTGAAGTGGGGCGATAGCAGCTTTCCAGGGTGCTTTCCACATCTTCCTCAACCATTAATTACAGCCTGCTACGCCCCCTTCAGTGACGTGTTCTGTCCCAAACAGGCATCGTCGTTGCCTCCACACCGGCCATGGGACTGCGCCATCGACCTTCTTCCGGATGAGCCAGTGCCCCACGGTAAAATATACCCCTTATCTCTTCCAGAACAGAAGGCCATGGAGGAGTACGTTGAAGAGGCTCTCCAACAGGGTTACATCTGCCCTTCCACTTCCCCTGCTGCTTCAAGCTTTTTCTTTCTGGCAAAGAAGGATGGAGGCTTGCGGCCCTGCACTGATTACAGATCAAGTTCCGATACTCACTTCCTCTCGTCCCAGCAGCCCTGGAACAACTTCGTGGAGCAGCCGCGTTCACCAAGTTGGACCTCCGCAGCGCGTATAACCTCGTCCGGATACGTGAGGGGGATGAATGGAAGACGGCCTTTGTGACCCCTACTGGTCACTACGAATACCTTGTCATGCCGTACGGTTTGGTAAACGCCCCCTCCGTATTCCAGGACTTCATGCACGAGGTGCTCTGGGAATTCCTCCATCGAACCGTGATCGTCCACATTGATGATATTCTGATCTGTTCCCGGAGCCTGGCCGAACATCGCCAGGTCCTCTAACACCTTCGAGAACACCAACACTTCCAAAACTGCTCCTTCCATCGTCCAGTTTCTCGGCTATAACATCAGTGAACACGGCATCCAGATGGACGAGGGGAAGATGGACGATGCGGTTCGGAACTGGCCAACCCCTTCCTCCATCAAAGAACTCCAACGTTTCCTCGGATTCGCAAACTTATATCGTCGGTTCATTCACAGTAACAGCCCTATCACCTCTCCATTAACCAACCTCCTTAAAAACAAGCCCAAGTCTCTGTCCTGGACATCAGCCGCCACTCAGGCTTTCCAAAGCCTTAAAGAATCCTTCACCAGTGCGCCGCTCTTGATCCACCCAGACCCTGGATGAGACACTGGTTGAGACACTGGATGAGACACTGGATGAGACACTGGTTGAGACACTGGATGAGACACTGGATGAGACACTGGAGGAGACACTGGATGAGACACTGGTTGAGACACTGGATGAGACACTGGATGAGACACTGGTTGAGACACTGGATGAGACACTGGTTGAGACACTGGATGAGACACTGGATGAGACACTGGTTGAGACACTGGATGAGACACTGGTTGAGACACTGGATGAGACCTTGGATGAGACCCTGGTTGAGACACTGGTTGAGACACTGGATGAGACACTGGATGAGACACTGGTTGAGACACTGGATGAGACACTGGTTGAGACACTGGATGAGACACTGGATGAGACACTGGATGAGACACTGGTTGAGACACTGGATGAGACACTGGATGAGACACTGGATGAGACACTGGATGAGACCTTGGATGAGACACTGGTTGAGACACTGGTTGAGACACTGGATGAGACACTGGATGAGACACTGGTTGAGACACTGGATGAGACACTGGTTGAGACCTTGGATGAGACACTGGTTGAGACACTGGATGAGACACTGGATGAGACACTGGATGAGACACTGGTTGAGACACTGGTTGGAGGGTGCCAAGGAGAAGTTTACAGTACTCACCAATTACAAGAATCTCCAATATCTCCGAGACGCCAAACGACTCAACCCCAGACGGACAAGATTGCACACAGTAGCGAGTGCAGCCTTACGGAGAGACTCAGGAAGAGTTTACCTTTTAGACGTTTCTGAATGTTAGTGGAGACATTTATGTAGTTGTTGTGGAGTTACATTGATCATCTCATCATCATGTTTAACTTTTCCACAAGCGAACACAGTTCCTGAGGTCTTTATAAGACAGCGGTGACATGTTCTGGTCAATAGTGTTCAGTGCTCGTCTGTGCTCAACCACAGAACAGTTTCAGGCTTTGCTGGATCTTCTGCCATTGTGTTAGAACTGGTCACTGGTCAAACCAAATGTCGGCTGGTGTGTGTAAATGTGCAGATTAAGGGCCGGTAATATTATAATAAGATCCTCGTCAGAAGGAGAGCGAAATCTGATTGGTTTTGTCATGCTTGCAGAGAAAGACTCACCAGAACAAAGTTACTGAGTTTCACTTTTCATGTTTTCTGGGTTGGTAGAAGCACCGGGGACCCGATTATAGCACTGACACACAGGAAAAGTCAAGATTTTCATGATATATCCCCTTTAACATCCAATTCTTTCCGTTGCTCAAAAGGTTCTTTAGATTTTTAAAATACTACGAAAAAAAAAGGTTATTTTAAGAGCTGATCACTGAAAGGTTCCTCATGGAACCACATACGGTTCTTCTCTGGCATCACTGCTGATGTGCAGGAGTTCAGGAAGAAGGAGAATCAGCTGATCTGGGACTGAACACCAACATCCAGGAAGTTCTGGCTTTATTCATCCTTCAGTTTCAGGGTGGAGGAGAGTCACACACACACACACACACACACACAGTCATCTGACGCTCATCCGTGATTTACCCCAGCGTTCCTGATCCCAACTCTCCATCAGGACTAATAATGTTAGTATCACACAGGAGACACACAGCTGAGATATCATGATTATTATATAACTGATGTAAATATACAGCTGTGTGTTTGTCAGAGGACATCTTTATCTGTTTGCTGTATGATAAAGTGTTGTGCGTCAGATTGTATTAGTTACAAAACCCAGCTCATCTTCTCCACCCTTGGATTCAGCCGAGTCAATGTGTGTATGAGATAAATCAAGACAGAGTCTTCAATGAGGATTCAGTCTATTATTCAGTAGTCATGTGGTATTTTCCATATTAAATTCCAGTGTGTGTGTGTGTGTGTGTGTGTGTGTGTGTGTGTGTGTGTGTGTGTGTGTGTGTGTGTGTGTGTGTGTGTGTAAATCCTGTTCCTGATAAATGCCGTTTTGTAATGATCGTTTCCAAAGACACATGAAGCGACTGAGAAACGGCTGATTAATTAGATCCTTCCCGTCAATATTTATCCATTATTCAAAGCATTAAGAGTCTCATGTAATATTATGATGATGTTAACCGTGTGACTGAACTTTGGTCCAGGTCATAAATATGTTTTCCGATCAGGGCTGTAATAAGGATGAAGCTCGCAGATCTTTGGACTCTTTTATAACCGTGAGCGGGTTGAGATTGCAGGCATTACTCACAGTGAGATTTAAGTCTTCTGTCCATCAGTGAGTCTCCATTACTCTGCGCTGGTGAATGGAGTGAGAGAGACAGAGCTCAGAGATGGAGGAACTGAAACAGAGGAGACAAAAGAGAGAAGGGCGACACAGGTAAAACACTCGCCATCAACAATCAATACAATCAATCCTGAGTTTAAAAGCACAGCTCAATGCTTTCATTTCATTATTGAGGTGAAAGAAGTTGAATTATTCTTAAATACAAAGCATTGTAGGCTAATGGAGATGTGCTTTTATTTGGAATAGAAACTCAATGCAGTACCACATTCACACAACAGCTGAAGTATAATATTTATTATTTTCATTGACGGATTTCATTTTTTTATTATTATTATATACAGTTGTCAACTTTTGAAGTAGATAAAAACCTTTCATGTCCCTTCAATGTTGACTACTGTGTAAATATATATAGGCTATATTAGGGGTGGGAATCTTTTGGTACCTCACGATTCGATTCAAATCGATTCTTGATTTTGAATCAAATTTCGATTCGATATGTTTATAGATGTTTATTGTAGTTTACTGTTTTGTGTTACTACTTACTTGACTGCCGTAGTTTTTTGCGTTTCGTTTCTCTTCCCATTAGGGTCAACCCAATATTATAAAACATCGTTCGGGTAGAACATAACAGACTCTGTTTACATTGAATACTCCACACGAAGTGCATTTTGACATGATTGTGTGTGTAGCTGTGAAAGAACTGAGTTCGCGATCGCATGATGTGTGTGTCCGTCAGCGCGAGCGCCGCATCGAGTCCTTGTTCGCAACTTTAAGTAACTTTAAGTAGTAGGCTACTGCGAAGTTAAAGAAGTGCAACACTTAAATTTGTGAATCGATACAAATCGGTAGAAGACAGAATCGCGATTCATATATGAATAGATTTTTTCCCCGCACCCCAAATATATATATATATGCTATATTCGCTCTTAAAGTGACGGCAGCCTAATAAACCTGCTGCTGTCTGTGTTTTAGATGTTAATCAAACAACAAAAGACAAAGAGAAACTCCCTCACTGCTCTTGACTGAATAACTTTTGTAACTTTAATAATGTTTAATAATCTATTTTTCATGGTTGTCAAAAAAAATTCATGTCTGGTAAATTTTCATAAGTTACCAACCATTGGCAAGTGTGGCAAAACATTATTATGAGAGGTCGTTTCATAAACTGAATGTAGGCCTACTGTATGTTGTTAGGCACAAAATGTTGTGAAGTGACTGTATTTCTCAAGCTTCAGGAGCCTTATTGCATATGATGTCTACTACATACTGTATTAAAAATATTAAAGATACAAAATGTATAAAAGGTGCAAATTAGTAGGCTACCTTAGAGTAGCAATCCATTAGGGTACTATGAACCTTTTAGGGGTAAGTAAGTTTCAAAGATGTCATTTTAAAGATTTTGCCCCAGTGATAAGCAAAAAAAAAAAAACATTTCTGGTGACTGAACTGAAGAAATGCATTGTGTTTGCATGTAAGCACAGTTGCCATCCTCTCACGAGTTCCTCTGTCTGATGGTTGTCTTCTATCGTCTGCACAGAGACACCTGGGACCCGTTCCAGCTGAACCCGATCGGAGCCGAGAAAGAGAAGAAGAGAACATGCTTCCGAATCCTGCAGAACCTGGTGGCTGTTATCGTGGCCCTGCTGGTGCTGGTCAGCGGCGTCGTAAGCAAGGTGAATCATAACTGTTATGACCATAAACATTTATAGAGGATAACAGCAGTCCCACCCATCCCTGTTTACTGATTGCCATCTCCATGGTGACGTGTACATTCACTGGGATTCACCCTCGCACGAACATCTGGACACGTCATGCTTACGATTATGGTTTGCATGCACAGAATCGTTGAGTTATTGAGATATTTTATTGTTGAGTTATTGTGATCATATTTATAGTTCTGAGAAAGATCTTAAAAGATCTTAAAAGATCAATGACCAGGAAAGACTTGCTGAAAACAGATTGGGAAAACACCATGTAAACCAGTGTTAAAAACATACAATATAACCCAATGTGAAAGGAAATCTTAACAGTGCACGGGCCATGAAGGGAAAGCAGATCTCAAACAATGTGTAAAGTTTCAAAATGACTATTCAAAGCATTATTCTTGAAATAATGAGTTCACACTTTATATTAGCTGTCCTTAACTAACTACTTTTTGTGTGCATACATGTTTGTGCCTTGTAAAAACATTTAAAGAACTTGCATTTATTTAAGAATTTGTAGTTACACTGTTAATTTTACACCTAACCTTAACCTAAAACCTAACTCTCACCCCTATAATCCTAATCCTAACCCTGGATCCTAAACCCAACCATACCTTAAACTCATTAGCATTACATGTGGGAATTAAATACATAGTCTTGTTGATATTTAACTCTTTCCCTGCCAGCATTCTTGAAAAAAGTCACCAGCCACAGCCAGTGTTTTTGACCATTTTCACAAAAATGTTTTGGCCCCGAGAATATTTTGTTGTATGAATATCGGAACATGCAATATATCAAAAGACAGAACAGAGCACATGCATAATTTTTTTTTTATCAACACTTGAATGTCGGTAGGTTTCATAAAAAAAAGCAATACTTTGAACAAAAAGTTGAGAAAATCAAATTTTTGTCAAAGACTACACTACATCTGGATCAGATTCAGAGCGGTGATTAAAACACAGATGGATCGAGTCCATCAACAGCTCAAAGCTTCACAGTCCTGCAGCTTGTCTTGGGTTCAACAGTTCATTCAGTAACATTAGGCAGATTTGATTTATATGCTGTTTAATGTTTGATGATCGTGTTAAATTACACGTGTGTCAGCAACTCGTTTCTGCTTCTTCTTCACCTGTGTTTTGATCAGGAGATTCTGCACTCTTTCAGTAGATGTGTAATAGCGCCCCCTACAGTATAACAATGAAAACATGGATAGCCGGAAAATTCCGTCAATGGCAGGGAAAGAGTTAATGTTAGCAATTTAAAGTGTGACCAAAAACAAAGTATAATTTGTTTCTCATTGCAGTTGCTGACATTTTAATGATCACACAACATGATAGCAATGATTCATATTAACATGTGTCAGGTTCACAGATGATTCTGTGTGTTGTGGTCCAGTGCATTAATGTCAAGGCTGTTCATCTGTATCGCAGGGCTCTCTGCTGGTTCTGACCACTCTGTCCAGTCCAAAGTCTTTGAGGAATAAAGTGGATCAGCAGTTGTACACGCTGCTGTTGATGTGTGTCCTGGTGATGCCGAACTTCCTGATGTTCCTGAAGTCTATGTGGAAGTGTGTCTTCAAGAGCTATGTGGCCCCTAAGCCAAAGATACTGGGAATCGTGAGTTGACGTGATGCAAAATGACATGAACTTCAAATACCTTTATGGCAAATTTTGTACGAAAAGTAATGAATAAGTCCAATGGTTCACTAACCACTAGCCCACCTTGAGAAAGCGCTGTATAATTATGCAGGTGCGTGTTCATCAGACACCGTTCAGACGCGGTTCTTAAGGGCTTTCTTGAGTTAAAAATGTCTAGACTTTTGTGCTGTCTATGTGATCATGAACAAGACCCACAAATTGGTTTGCATGCATGAAACTAGTTGATATACGTAGATGGAAAAATGTACTCTCTCAGATGTCCCAGCTTTCTGTCGAATCCAAATCAAACGTGAAACAGCTTGGGTGCGAAAGTGGGTGTGAGTAAAATCAAAGGCACATCTCCATATACCTCCACAGATGCACGCCGGTAAATTAGGGAATGAACTTGCGCTCCCGGGGGGGCGGTTCAGCGCAAAGAGGAGGCGTGTTGGAAAACCAGGAAAAACCTAGTCTAAAGTCAGTGGTGTGTTGCGCATGTTATTCAGATGCTATTTTAAGGGCTCATGCTTGGCCATAATGTAGCGTGTGCACAACGCACATACACTTTGCTTCTCTCATCTACAACACAGACGCAGCAGTTTTCATTTTGAAAATCATACATTATTACAAGGAAAAATATTAACACACGAGGGAAATCATTGTCGTGTCCATGAAGATGTGAAAAAATAGGCATAAATCTAGCTTACACATTTACCCAAATTATTATACGCCTGTTTAACCGAAGCTGATTTGGGTGTGTTTCTCCATCCGCAATGTCACTTCTCTGTGTTTTACGGCCCTGACGAGAACGTCGGTCTCCTCGGCTGTGAACCGCTCCTGGTGTGCGTCTGGCAAATCCGCCGTTATAATAGCAAGCCGCCATGGAACAAGCGCACCTGCTCTTAAAGGGAATGTGAGATGACGCTCTGATTGGTTTATTTCACGTTACGCCCAAACCACACCTATGAGTAATGAAGCTACTTCAGACCAACACATTTTAGATTTGCGTCGGAGAGTCATTTATCCCGCCGGTATAATAGCAACAGCGCCCGAGACCCGCCCACAAAGTTACTTGCGTTTCGCGTTTGATACTTGCGTTTCAGATCGTTAAAATAGGGCCCCTTATCTACTAGTCGACCATTCTAATCTATACAATTGCCAAGGTGGTCTTCATTCTCTATCCCAGTTGATCAAGTTTATGCACCAAGGCCTCAGTAGATCCAGCTAATCAACCACATAGACCAGCTTGGACCAACTACAAACCAAGAAAGACCAGCTTTGAGCAGCTATGCAAAACCAGCGACCATCAAAAGCTGATTTTATTTGGATGTTCCTGCAGGTTAGACATACCAGACAATCTTTAGTGAAGGACATGCTCGTGCTATTAGATAACAATGATGACGTGACGGCAGAAGAGTAGTCGCTGTAGCTCAAACATGCATGATCTGATGATATGTATACCTTGAGTACACTGGAAGCTGAAATGTGCTGTTAATGCTTCTGCAGATGTGTGGGATTGAGAGTCTGGTGGCGGTCGGGACGGCAGTGCTGGTGCTCATTGTGATGCCTAAGCTTGATATCCTCACAAACCTCTGCATCCCTGGAGGGATCTGCATCCTTTCATCCTTGCTCCAGATCGCCTTCCGCTTGCAGACAAGAAACTGGATGATCATCTACCCCATATGCTCCCTCATCCTAGTGCTCAGCGGTTACACTCTACTGGGGATCGACTACTACGTGAGACAATCCACACACACCATTGGACAAATAGATGATTGTTACGTGTATGTCGGCATTGCGATTTTTGCCTCGGTGTTGGTTTCCCTGAACTGGTGGGAGAACCCTTTTCAGGCCAGCACTAACATTCAGGAGATGCTCAAGGAACTGGACTCTTTCAGAGACTCTGTGTATCTGTTCACCAGCCTGCTTCGAATAGTCGTGACTCTGGGGGTGTACTTTCTGTATTTCTGCCTGATTGCTGACAATCCCATCGACTGGGATGCGTACACCAAAGCCAGTAAAGGCACGGTAGAGATAGGCGTCGGGCTGTTTTTCCTGCAGGCATTCTGCTCTGCTGCGTGCCACTGGTTTGGAGTCGTGGCCTGCAAGATCCACGCTGTGAGATATGGTTTTGCCCTGCCGGTGTCATTAATCGGTCCAGTAACACTAATCCTGGGCATTATACTTTTCTTGACGCAAGCTGAACATCTAGTCCATCCACCTGCAGTTGCAACTACCATGGCCATGATTACTAGCAATGACAATTATACACAAACCATTTCCTCTCCGTTCTGGCCATTTTGCTATGAACTTGAAAATATCAAGGACGTCAATACCACCCCGGTTGTAATTCTGGAGATTTCCTATAGCATCTGCAGAACGTCACTCAACAATCCATACGCCATGTGGCCTTTCTCCATGCTGGCGCTGGAGGGGGTGTGCATGTGGCTCGGACTCATCGCATGCACGTATTACGTGTGGAAGATAAAAGTGCAGAGAATTGAACGCACCTCTCAGCTTTTCGTACGTCGCCTGTATGAATCCGCCTTCATTGACCTCTCTATGCTGCTGAACACCAAAATGAAAGTCATTCGTACGGCAAACAAGGAGAGGTACATACATTCAGACAAAATCATGATGTATGCGATACACATAATACAGAACAAGTGCATTAATCGAGTCAATCTTTGTTTCCTTCTGTCATGCAGTAGTGACATTGAAGTGGAAAACTGTGTCATTTACCTTTGTGCAACAATGTGGCATGAAACATATGACGAGATGCTGAAAATCTTGACCTCAATGTTCAGGTATTTATACTGTGATGGATGAGCAATGGAAATGTATTACAGCTCGAACCCCCTTAAGAAAAACCTAGTTGGTCCTTGGTATATATTATCACTAAGGCTTTTCTTAACTTTCGAGATACCGGCTGCTGTTCTTTATTCACATCCCTTGTTTGTTGGTTTCAGATTGGACAGATACAGAGGAGATCCAAAGGAGGAACACAAGGATGTCTTTGACTTTGAGTGCCATATTTATGTCGACGATGCCTTCATGATGGATAAAGACAAAGAAACTGGCATTGAGAAAAAGCTTGTCAACACATATGTGTCCGATCTTATAAGTGTTGTCATGGAGGTGTACAGGTAAGGCAAAGTTTTCCTATCCGTTATCAGCTTATGGTATGTGACTCATTTGGGCAGATTGATGCTATTGATATTTCACAACCAACTGTAAACCAAATTTCCCTGTTTTTTGCCTTCAAGGGTATTTACAAATAAGGAGCCCGATGAGGTTTCTATCATTGAAACACCGTACGGTGGTCGTCTTGTGTTCGTCATGCCGGAGGGAAACATGCTTTATTTCCACCTGAAGGACAAAGCTCTGATTCGAAATAAAAAGAGATGGTCACAGGTGAATGTCAAAGCCTTATTCCTTAGTATGAAGAATAATTCAGTCTTTGAATGCTTACCTGAACCTGACTGAACACCTGTGCATTTTCAGATCATGTACCTGTATTACCTGCTTGGTTGGAAAGGATACTATGTCAAAAACCCTCAGAAAATAACAGTAAGTTTTCATTGATCGTTCAGTCACCGGTGATGTTTGATAAGTCAAGCTTCACTATTACTCTATTGCTCATAAGTTGGTTTAATGATTCAAACAAACGCCTAACCCTAAACTGTCTGTGCCGCATGCATAAACCGTACAGCTGATTAGATTTACGTTAAAAGGTCTCGCACACTTGCATTGAAGAACCCAAGCCATATCTAGAGACCAGAGACACAAGGACGAACTCTTTTGACTTGAGCATCCATGTCAAAACCACCCAGTAACCACATACGGCTAAAGATAACTTTATGTTTTTTTGACACTGTGTCCTTACAGAGACAGAACAACCCATGCCGTGCCAGTCTCATATCATTAGATAGTGAGACTTATTTACTACCTACTCATGATAATGATAGCAAGAGGAAGCATATATCTGATGACAACACGTATATCATGGCTTTGGATGGAGACACAGACTTCCAGCCCGGCGCTCTGATACTGCTGGTCGACCGTCTGAGAATGTATGACACCGTGGGTGCAGCGTGCGGACGGATCCACCCCACTGGAATGGGTAAAAATCATCCGTGTTCAGTAAGGGCGTAGCGGTACACAGAAGTCACGGTTCGGTGCGTACTTCGGGTCTGGGGTCACGGTTCGATACGAATTCGGTACAACAGGAAAAGTAACAAATCCCCAATGCTAGGTTTCTTTTATTTATTTTGAACAGACAGTAGTGAACTCTGTTTTCTAACTTATTGGTTTGATTCAAACTGATTTAAAAATTATTGATTTCAAACTCATTGATTTAATTTTTGATTTTAGATTCATTAATGTGATGTGCGTAGCCTGCGAAACAAAATCGAAACTCAGCGAATAGGCTACTAGCAAGCTCTTGCGTGCATCTAAACTCTTGTTTTGGGTTGGTGTGTAGATCATCTTTTGTTCTTCTGCTCTTTTTCCTGTCGTGGCGGTTAGCTAACAGCATTGCATTACCGCGCCCCCTCCCTCCATCCCTCCGGACTGTCATGTGGATCGCCTGTCACTGGCTGTATTCGTCGTCTGACTGTATGCACCAAACCGTGACGTCCGTACCGTTGATAATAAACAGATAATTCTGTTTTTTTTTATTTTCTCTCTTAACACTTGGGGAGTAAGTGTTCAGAGAGATAATCAAAAAAACTGAATTATCTGAACAGCTATTAACATCTTTTGAAAAAAGCTTTGCTTATTGGGAAAGTAGTATGTTAAAACACATTTTTTAATTACATAACAGTGTTACATAGAACTGACAAAAGACTGTATATGGAATAAAGGATGAAAGCAGCAGCAGCGCTGGATTATATAGCAGATAATGACGTGCCCTTTTATTGACCTGCAATTCAAACACTGATCAATATACAAAGTCCATTGAACCTTTCCAGGAATTATTGCAGTTTTATATAAACGTCGCACCACACCACACATGCTGGGAAGATCCATCGAAAAGATAGCTAATCTTAACAAAACTTGACAACCACCATTTACAATGCGATAACATTGCTCAGCTATCAGAAAGACGTGCCTGGAGAAACAAACTGCTCAAATGCAGCTATGCACACTACACTCCACTGTTCAAAACAGCGATTCATGCTCTTCAGCTCTGTGAATGTGATGTTTCAGGCCCAATGGTGTGGTATCAGAAGTTCGAGTATGCAGTGGGTCACTGGCTTCAGAAGACCGCGGAGCACGTGTTTGGGTCGGTCCTGTGCAGTCCCGGCTGTTTCAGTCTGTTCAGAGGATCTGCACTGATGGACGACAACGTCCTTAAACGATACACCACCAAAGCCACCCGAGCCTCTGAGTATGTGCAGTACGATCAAGGTAAATCCCTACCTGTGGGTTTGGGGGGGAATGAATGGCCTAAAAAGAAACTAATCCCCAACCCCCCACCCCAAAAAAAGGCATGTAACTCTGGCATGTATTTTTCCCAAAAGCATTGTAAGCCTAAGTTGATTATAAAGACCATCGGTGGCAATTGTTCTTCGATCAACTTACGCTTGCGATGCTTTTTGGAAACGCAGCCCAGTGTAATAGACAATTAGCCAGGCTTATTGCATATGGTTCTTCTGTTCAGATCATTCTGTGTGACTGTGTACAGTCAGCTTCCTTTATGTCCTGCCAGCTCATCATCTTACTCCACCGCTCACGTTTAGGTGAGGACCGTTGGCTGTGCACTCTTCTCCTGCAGCAGGGCTGGCGTGTGGAGTATAACGCCGCCTCCGATGCTTACACCAACTCTCCTCAAGAGTTCAAAGAGTTTTACAACCAGAGACGTCGATGGGGTCCTTCGACACTGGCCAACACTCTCGATCTGCTCCACAGTGGGAGAGAAACGGTCAAGAGGAACACCTCCATATCCATGCTCTACATCTTGTATCAGATTTTCACCGTGTCTTCCTCCATTCTGGGCCCTGCATCTGTTACCCTCATGATTGCAGGTACATTTTCAAAGACTTGGTGAAAAACAAGGAAAGGGATTTCAGGGATCCAACCCTGATCAAACACACCTGAACAAGTTAGTCAAGGTCTTCCGAGTTAATAGAAAATTGCATCAGTGTTTGATCATGGTTTGAGCTAAACTCTGACCCTCCAGGCCTGGATTTGAGGAACCATGAAGTAGAACATTTGGTCAACCTGTAAAGGGTTGGTGTATTACCTAATCTGGTAGAAACTTGGTTGAGCTGGTTAACCATCTGACCTTCTTAGGCTGGTATGACCTGTTTTTTTACCCCCAGCAAAGTAACTTTAAAAATACATAAAGAATCATCAAGATTCTATGATAGGTTTGTCCAAACTCGGTCCTGGAGAAGAGTTTTTCTTCAACTCGCCTCAAAACACCTGCCTGGACGTTTCTAGTCTGCCTTGTGAGACCTTGATTAGCAGGTTCAGGTGTGTTTAACTGGGGTTGGAGCTGAATTCTCCAGGTGGCTCTCCAGGAGCAGGAGTGGATGATTATTTAATGATACGCATATTGAAAATGTTTCTGCGAATATATAAAAGTATGAAAAGTGAGTAAAAAGTCTGCTAATTTTCTCTTTTTCCATTTTAGGAGCATTCCAATTCGTGTTTAAACTTTCAGGCACTCTTTCCATAATAATTGCGGTTATACCTCCAACAATTTACATGATCATATGTTTTTTGGCCAAACCCAACTTCCAAATCACGATTGCTGCCGTTCTGAGTGTCATATATGCCTTCCTGATGACTGCGTCCTTCTTTTCCATTATTGGTAATTATTGTTAATTGACGTTTTTTCTGTGCATTTGAATTGTGTTGAAAATGTGCTTTGTGACATTCCACCTCATTGGACTTCTCTTTTTAGGTGACATGGTTATACAACAAACATTTATAACTCCTACTGGACTCTTCCTGGTGTCCGGTGCGATTATGTACGTGGTGACAGCCATTCTTCACCCTCAAGAGAGCACTCTGATCATCTACGGTCTGATGTACTTCATCTGCATTCCCAGTGGCTATCTCCTCCTCACCATATACTCCCTAGTCAACATGCACATTGTATCTTGGGGAACTCGAGAAACCAGCAAGGGCAAGGAGCAGAAAAAGCAAGTGGGTGTCGTGTGCAATCGCGACTGCAAAATGTGCTGCTGGGATGTGAAAATCCAAGTCACTCAAGAGACCGAAAATCTACTGCTTCAACAAATGCAGCAAGCCGTCAATCCAACACAAGCTGCCAAACCCGAGCCCATCGAGCCGCTGGCTCAGAGCGCCATTGAAGAACCGAGCCTTTTAGAGGCCAACAAACACATTCTGGACTACGACCAGGAGATGAGCCATAAGAAGGACAAATCCAAAGAGAACCTCAACAAGGACAACAAGGAAAAAGACACGGACTCTGAGAGAAGGTAAAGAATATGAAAATGTGTTTGGATTACAATTGCAATGCTGAAGAAAAGTTCTTATTGGTTTACAAATGGTCTCTCCAAATACAGTGGGAGTTCCAAAAGCATTGAGAAGAAAGTGGACCACTTTAACGATGACACAGACTACACAGATGATGAGGACGACGATGATGACGATTATGATTCTGATTACAATAATTTGGAGCCGAAGGAAGTTGTGCCTGAGAGTGGTAAGAGATGACATCTCCCTTCTCTAGAACACGTGGTTTCATGAGTGTAAAGTTGGTCTGTGCATTGAACTATTATTACAAATTCTTATTCTAATGGACAGATTGGGTGGAGCCCGTGAAGAGAGAGTTCCTGAAGAAACTGACCTATGCAAATCTGAAGAGAAACCTTCAGGAGCAGATCAGATACACGCTGAGGAACAAGAACCAGGAGGATCTGTGTGAGGAACTGGTGTCGATTCTCACCGACACCCTGAATGATGAGCTGAGGGATAAAGTGGGTCCGGAGGATGTGCTGACCGAGACTCAGCTGGAGGAACTGCAATACGCCCTGAATGAAGCCGCCCGGCGCATCGTAAAGTCCAACCGCATCGAGAACGGAGCGCAGAGACTGGAGCGTCGCGTCAAGAGGGGGATCGAGAGAACGCTTGTGGCGCCACAGGTTGAGAAACTGTCTGAGGTAAGGTTTTGTGAATGGTTAAGATTTAAGGCCCTGATATACTCACAGCGAAGTTATTCTTTTCTCTTCGCTCAGGAGTAAAAATAAGCTTTAAATACCTTTGCAGCGATTACACTGTTAGCAAAACATCATGACTCCGCCCACAATTCTGTTAGCAAACATCATGACTCCACCAACAATTATGTTAGCGAACATTATGACTCCTCTCATAATTCTTTTAGCAAACATCATGACTCCGCCCCCAAAATTCTGTAGTAAACGTCATGACTCCGCCCACAAGTATGTAGCGAACATCATGACTCGCCCACAATTCTGTTGCGAACATCATGACTCCGCCCACAATTCTGTTAACGAACATCATGACTCCGCCCACAATTCTGTTAGCGAACATCATGACTCCGCCCCCAAAATTCTGTAGTAAACGTCATGACTCTGCCCACAAGTATGTAGCGAACATCATGGCTCGCCCACAATTATGTTGCGAACATCATGACTCCGCCCACAATTCTGTTAACGAACATCATGACTCCGCCCACAATTCTGTTGCGAACATCATGACTCCGCCCACAATTCTGTTAACGAACATCATGACTCCGCCCACAATTCTGTTAGCGAACATCATGACTCCGCCCACAATTATGTAGCGAACATCATGACTCGCCCACAATTATGTTGCGAACATCATGACCCCGCCCACAATGATGTTAGCAAACATCATGACTCCGCCCACAATTATGTTGCGAACATGACTCCGCCCACAATTCTGTTAACGAACATCATGACTCCGCCCACAATTATGTAGCGAACATCATGACTCCGCCCACATTTCTGTTAGCGAACATCTTGACTCCGCCCACATTTAGATGCATGAGTAAACATGAGCTGCTCTTTCCTCTCAATAACAGAATAAACACACAATAACAATGAGAAAACAGCAGTTCAGAAAGCATCTGATCATAGAGATGTGGAGATGTTTGTTCCAGCTCTGAGATTCAGATCTACAGTCACGTCACGTTTACTCATACAGCACTTTATACAATAGATTGATTTAAAGCAGCAGCTTTACATTATTAAACATGAAAAACAGTGTCAGTGTCTCTTTCAGTCAGAATTACAGCTTCAGTTTCTACTATAAAGCGGCTCTCCAGTGTGTTCCTGTTTTTACTCGCGTCTGAACAGAAGAAATGGGTCGATCATGAATGATTCGTTCATTTTATACAAATCTTTAATATGACTTGGGAACAACGAGTTGTCTCAGGAGTTATTCGTTTTTTACCCCGTTTTTTTTTTTTTTTTTCTTAAGAATCATGTAGTGTGAAGCTTCAATGGTTTATCAAGTCCATCTTCATCTTGTCGTCAAGTGAACGGTCAATGCATTTGGCTAAATTAACTGATCGACTTGTAAATTGAGCCATATCATTATTGGTAATGAATTTGCTTGTGCTACAATTTCATATGAAGAAAAGAAAAGTGTTTCCCTTGTGTTTCCAGGATGAAACCGATTTCTGGAATAAACTACTAGAGCGTTACCTCAAGCCCATTGAAGATGACAAAGCTCATCTCGACGAAGTGACAAGGGAGCTGAAGTCTCTACGAAACAAGGTAAGGTTGGCAAATTAACAGCTCATCTTTTCTGGCCCGTACCTTCATATGCTAAATGTGAACTATTCTCTCTTTTTGTGTGTTTAGGCAGTGTTTTTGTACTTCATAATTAACGTCCTATGGGTTGTAGCGACGTTCATCCTCCAGGCCATTGGCGGTGATGTCCTGAGCATCGAGATCCCTAAGTACTATCCAAACAACACGCTGGCACCAGACCCCATGAGGGTGGAGCCGCTGAGTTTGATGTTTCTGCTGTCGTTTGCCCTTCTGCTCATTGTTCAGTTCCTGGCGATGCTCTACCACAGGTACAACACTCGTCTCGCACCGTCACACCGGCACCTGAACAACCAATCCAATATCATATATATGGACTTTGATTATTTGAGATTGAAGCCCTTGTTGTCTTCCATCACAGGGTTTACACTCTCATCCATGTGGTTTCGTACAGAGGCACGGAGAAAAACTACAAGCAAAAGGATGAGGCGAGTAAACGCTCTTTAGTGCCGTTTAGCCATGATTCAACTAAGCTGACTGTATTTTTATGTGGATTTGAACTGAGATGAGCAGTGTTGGGGAAAAGTAATGCATTACAATATTGCGTTACTCCCTTAAAAAGTAACTAATTGCGTTACTTAGTTACTTTTTAAGAAAAGTAATGCGTTACGTTACTTTCTCTCACCTGGGCTGGACTTGTTTATTTTTTAAAACAAAAAAAAGTCATATTTTTGGCCAAATGTAAAGACCCTTTCAGACCAAAATTTAAATAATAAGGCTGAAGTAAATGCAGTTCCACGCATGTACAGTAGAGGGCGCCGCTCAAATAAACCAGGAGAAGAAAGTTCAACACTTACTACACCAATAAATACAAATCTATAGTCATTTTGCTAATGGTTTAAATGAATCATTGAAGGCCAGAAGCAAGTACATTGGTCAATAAAGTGAGATTAAATGCATACAAATATTTGTTTTATTTAACATATTTAATTATTTGCTTATTATTTATATTTATTCATTTTGAGGAATACTGAATCTTTTTTTTGTGCCAGTGAGATGAGTAAATGCACGCTCACATTTAGTCTAGAACTACAATAACCATCATGTTTACACACACTCACTCACTCTCTCTCACACACAAACACACACACACACACACACACACTCTCTCTCTCACACACACACACACACACAGAGATTTGTCTCAACATGAGGACAGGAGAGCTGTCAGTCAATAAATGTGAAAAAGTAACTCAGATATTTTGCTGTAAATTTAAAAGTAATGCGTTCCTGTACTTGTAAAAGTAAAGTAATCTGATAATGTAACTCAAGTTACGTGTAATGAGTGACCCTAACACTGGAGACAAGTACACTCTTTTATAATGGCATTGTTGTTCACAGGAGGATGAAGATGATGGGTTTGTCCTGGGGAATGAAATGCAGAGTACTCTCGTCATCACCGGCGACGACTTGTGAAACCATCACTCTCTCAGTCCTATAGCGAGTTACAGTCGAAGTGAATGAAGAATCAGTGAAGCCGGACTAACAGCACATGCTGAAAGAGGAGCAGGATTTGTTTACTGTAGATTTTTGTACTGAATAAAAGTCACTGTTTTCTATGTATGCTTTGAATGTTTTACATTTTGATCATTTGTGTAGTTTACGTCTGTGTTAATGAATTAGTTTGTCAAATATGAAATGTTCTGTAACACATAGGTCTGGACACGTCTATTTCCTGGAAACACTGTTCATTAAAAATATCTCTTTTTATGGTGATGCAATGCAAGATGAGTTTGTTATATGATCATCAGTATTACCCAGGCTTCAGGAACGCCACATGTGTGTTTGAGCCGCAGTTCTGAAGGAACCGGTTAATAAAGATTCTGTCATTATTTACTCAAGTCTCATGTCGTTCCAAACCTCTGTGCATTTCCTCCATGAACACACACTTATTTAAGGATATCCAGGACATCTCCACTGTGACATCAACGTGCCGTAAACATTTCATAACATGTGTATTACATTACATCAGTCTTTTGAGGGCCTTTGATCAGTTTGCTTGAAGAACAGATTGAAATTTAAGTCATTATTCTTGAAGGATGGATGGACAGAGATACGGATAGATAGATTACATACACAGACAGACACAGATGGATATATGGATAGATAGAATGATGATAGATGGACAGAATGATACGGATGTATATATATAACAATAGAAGACAGACTGATATGGATGTATAGAATGATAAAGACAGAACGATAAGTTAGATGATAGATTTGGATAGATATAGTTAGACACAGAAAGATGGATGATAGATAGAACGATAGATATATAGAATGATATGGATGATGGATGGATGAAAGGATAGTCAGTCAAAAACAGCTTTATTAGTTTTTATTTTATTTTATCCATAATTAATTAATTTTAAAACACACTGATTTCATAATGAATGGAAATAAATTAATCAGATATTTCTACATTACATACAAACTATAACCATCATGACTGTGTTGTAAGGCTTGTGTAACAGAGACAGAAAACTGCATAAAACGGATCAACTATGATTATTTATTTGCATTAACCAGAAGAGATGTTTGATCTGAGGAGGCCGAGGGGAAGGAGCCTCTGAAACCTCTTCATTTGGCCGTCTTCTTCTCCATGCTGAGGAAGAGGAACACACAGCGCATTACTGCACCAGTACTGACTCACACACACACAGGGTCATATATTTACAGTAAGCATTAGATGATGATGATAACAGTACTTGTATCGGATGAGTCTGCTGCCCTGGATGAGCTGGGCCGTCTCATTGGTCAGGTGGCAGGCGAACAGAAGCCAGTTCCTCGGCTGGACCTTATAGGCGAAGCGCATGAACAGCAGCGAGTAGCAGGTCAGAGCTGGAGAAACAGAGCCAGAGTTCATCTTTGACCTCACAGAGCCAGAGTTCACCTTTGACCTCACAGAGCCTGTCTGTTGCACACTGTGGCGTCTCTTAGTCAAGTCACTTTTATTTATAAAGGCCTAGCGCTTTTTACAACACACTGTTTCAAAGCAGCTCTACAGAGATAACAGGAGAATAATGCAACAAAGTTTGTTTCCAGAAGAAAACAGCGTCTCAGTCCAGCTTAAGGGTTAAGTTCAGTGATGCTTCATTTCTGTTGTAAAAAATATATTAATTTAGTTCATTTATATATACAGCCGCTCTGGAGTAAACCGTGATGTCATCGTCCAGCTCAGTTCAGTTCTCATATAATGGTGTAAATGCAGATCAATTGTTGAATATTAAATTAAATGTCTCCAACTAAGCGAGACCAAAGCTGGAGGCGAGAGTGAAGGACCCAAAACTCCATCAGGGCAGAATGGAGGAAAACACCTCGTGAGAAACCAGGCTCAGTCTCAGTTCTCCTGGCCAATGAGCGAACAGTGTGTGATTATGAGTCAGGCAGCATTACAGGTCAGAGGTCAGACTGGATCAAAACATTGTCCAGCTCTTACCGAAGGTCATCCGGCCGCTGATGATCTCGGGACTCTTCTTCATGTCACTGATGGCAGCGATGGGCAAACCCCAGTTGGCCACCGGACCCCAGAAGTGCTGAGGGGACAGGAGACAGAATAATGATCATAATAATATTAATAAGAAGAAGAAGAAGAAGAAGATATCATAATGCTGAGGACTTACCGTGCTGAGGGGACGATCCCACAGGAAGAGCAGATCCGGCGGGAACAAGAGGTTAAAACATATTCATAGAAGATCAGTAATGTACAATATCAAGTGTCTGGTTGTTCAAGATAATCACAGAGAGAAGAACTGGCTTTACAGTAACACTTTCACTCAGGGAACGTTTACACAACAGCGGTTTCACCCGCGAGCGCTCTCGTGTAAACAGGGCCTTACTCAGGGAACGTTTACACAACAGCGTTTTCACCCGCGAGCGCTCTCGTGTAAACAGGGCCTTACTCAGGGAACGTTTACACAACAGCGTTTTCACCCGCGAGCGCTCTCGTGTAAACAGGGCCTTACTCAGGGAACGTTTACACAACAGCGGTTTCACCCGCGAGCGCTCTCGTGTAAACAGGGCCTTACTCAGGGAACGTTTACACAACAGCGTTTTCACCCGCGAGCGCTCTCGTGTAAACAGGGCCTTACTCAGGGAACGTTTACACAACAGCGTTTTCACCCGCGAGCGCTCTCGTGTAAACAGGGCCTTACTCAGGGAACGTTTACACAACAGCGTTTTCACCCGCGAGCGTTCTCGTGTAAACAGGGCCTTACTCAGGGAACGTTTACACAACAGCGGTTTCACCCGCGAGCGCTCTCGTGTAAACAGGGCCTTACTCAGGGAACGTTTACACAACAGTGTTTTCACCCGCGAGCGCTCTCGTGTAAACAGGGCCTTACTCAGGGAACGTTTACACAACAGCGGTTTCACCCGCGAGCGCTCTCGTGTAAACAGGGCCTTACTCAGGGAACGTTTACACAACAGCGGTTTCACCCGCGAGCGCTCTCGTGTAAACAGGGCCTTACTCAGGGAACGTTTACAAAACAGCGGTTTCACCCGCGAGCGCTCTCGTGTAAACAGGGCCTTACTCAGGGAACGTTTACACAACAGCGTTTTCACCCGCGAGCGCTCTCGTGTAAACAGGGCCTTACTCAGGGAACGTTTACACAACAGCGGTTTCACCCGCGAGCGTTCTCGTGTAAACAGGGCCTTACTCAGGGAACGTTTACACAACAGCGGTTTCACCCGCGAGCGTTCTCGTGTAAACAGGGCCTTACTCAGGGAACGTTTACACAACAGCGGTTTCACCCGCGAGCGCTCTCGTGTAAACAGGGCCTTACTCAGGGAACGTTTACACAACAGCGGTTTCACCCGCGAGCGCTCTCGTGTAAACAGGGCCTTACTCAGGGAACGTTTACACAACAGCGTTTTCACCCGCGAGCGCTCTCGTGTAAACAGGGCCTTACTCAGGGAACGTTTACACAACAGCGGTTTCACCCACGAGCGTTCTCGTGTAAACAGGGCCTTACTCAGGGAACGTTTACACAACAGCAGTTTCACCCGCGAGCGTTCTCGTGTAAACAGGGCCTTACTCAGGGAACGTTTACACAACAGCGGTTTCACCCGCGAGCGTTCTCGTGTAAACAGGGCCTCACGAGCGTTCTCGTGTAAACAGGGCCTTACTCAGGGAACGTTTACACAACAGCGTTTTCACCCGCGAGCGCTCTCGTGTAAACAGGGCCTTACTCAGGGAACGTTTACACAACAGCGGTTTCACCCACGAGCGTTCTCGTGTAAACAGGGCCTTACTCAGGGAACGTTTACACAACAGCAGTTTCACCCGCGAGCGTTCTCGTGTAAACAGGGCCTTACTCAGGGAACGTTTACACAACAGCGGTTTCACCCGCGAGCGTTCTCGTGTAAACAGGGCCTTACTCAGGGAACGTTTACACAACAGCGGTTTCACCCGCGAGCGTTCTCGTGTAAACAGGGCCTCACGAGCGCTCTCGTGTAAACAGGGCCTTACTCAGGGAACGTTTACACAACAGCGGTTTCACCCGCGAGCGCTCTCGTGTAAACAGGGCCTTACTCAGGGAACGTTTACACAACAGCGTTTTCACCCGCGAGCGTTCTCGTGTAAACAGGGCCTTACTCAGGGAACGTTTACACAACAGCATTTTCACCCGCGAGCGCTCTCGTGTAAACAGGGCCTTACTCAGGGAACGTTTACACAACAGCGGTTTCACCTTAAAACGATGCGTTTTGGCCGTTCATTTCCACGACAACAGCGTTTTGGGAAACGCAAACTTTTAAAAATGGTTTTCAAAGTGCAAGTTTTTGAAAACGATATTGTTTTCGTCTCCATGTAAACAACAAAAAACCCAAATCTGTGAAGACGGTGATGTCATGCACACGCGTGTTACATGTTCAGTCTGTAGTGTTTCAAAGCCCCCTACTGGCCTGGCAGCAGAACACAGCGATTCTAGTCATTCTCGCGGGTCCGTGTGAACTAGGGATGCACCGAATATTCGGCCACCGAAAATTTTCGGCCGAAAATGGCCCAAAAGTGCATTTTCGGTTTTCGGCCGAAAGACTTTTATCACCGAAACAATACGGCCGAAATGTTGTGATGACGCAAACAGCAGATACTGCGACCTGCACGTGCTTGTCTGAAGCAACATATCTGCGGTGTGGACGTATTTCAATATATCTGAGAGTGACCCACGGACAGCGATTTTCCAAACACAGACATCCCAAGTCTTCCGGAAGTTCCGGGAGTCTCCCGCGTATTGATAGCGGCTCCCTGATGGCCGCAAATTAGTTTAAATCTCCCGGAATCGCGAGTGAGCATGAGCGCGCATACGTAGCGCGCGCGCGCGGCAGAGAGAGGGAGCGAGAGACCTTGCGTGTACCAGAGCAGCCGTCATTTCTCAGAGGTGTGTGTGTTTACCTTAGCTGTTTATGGTTTTTGCAACTCACGTCCATGAGCATATAGCTGCAGATATTATTATGGGCTATGGCAGTATTGGCCTAAATGCACTTTGTTTTTATGAGAGAACATTTAATTTTTAAACCTTTCTGCAGGCCAGTAGGCTTTTACATTATTATTTAATGTACACATGAGTGGGGTCAAGTTAAACATTTAATTTTATATACTTTGCAATGTGCTAAATAAATATTTGCATACCATTTTAATTGATTTATTCTTTGAAACTTTAATATTAATTTATGCAATTGCAATGCCTTGATTTTAGTAAAGTTAGTACACAGTCATAGCCATAAATGCAATGGTACTAATAATTGGCATAATTTCTTTCGGTGTTTCGGTTTTCGGCCTTGGTTTCCTCTTTTTCGGTTTTCGGTTTCGGCCAAGAATTTTAATTTCGGTGCATCCCTAGTGTGAACCAGGATCGATTTGACAATGTTGTCGTTTGTTCGTGAAAAATGCAAAGGAAAAACATTTCTGTTTTTAGTTCATCGTTGTCAAGTAATCGTGCCCTAAGATGATTTACTAAAGGAAACTCTGTAAATCCACTGGGGAATAAATCAGCCTGTTTACTGTCAACGTCCCGCTTTATATGGCCTTCTGTTTTAGGGTATGTTTACATGACAACAATGTACTGAAAACAGAGACAACGATGTCAAAACAATCCCGTTCACAAGGATCTGCGAAAATCACTAAGAAGGCTGTATTATGTTAGGCCAGTAGGTGGCGACGTCACTTTGTCAAGAAACACCCCACAGAACACGCAATACCAGAGAATGTCTAATAAGGGGAGAACTTCCACTCTCAGTAAACTTCCGGCTTGTGAACTGGTTGCAGTTCCACTCTGGCTCCACATGAGGGCGCTCACAGGACGAGTGCAGGATGAATGGTGGTCAACACAGGTAACTACACAACACAGCTGACAGGTAAACACACATGCTAGAAGAGCTTTTGTTTTGTTTGTTTCTGGTCCCGCTTCGGATGCCACGATGCCATCAAGTGGTCTCTCTGGTCGTAATCAGTCCTTCACTGACCAATCAGCGTTCATTAGCAGAATGCTAGCGTGTTATGGGCAACAACAACTCAACCTGTAAGAAATCGAAAAGGACATAAGTACTCGTTCATTCAACTTTCGACCTATAACCCATGTTGAACTTGCAAAACCTACAATCAAATCTGAGATTTCTCAACGGCAATCGAGTCAAAGAGACAAATTTAGCCGTCTAGCGCCATAGACTCCCATTCATTCTGCACTCATGGGCGATCGCCCCCAGTGGAACTCTGGTGGAACTACAACCAAAATTCGGTACAATAGGACTTAATAGGGAGTGGCCAGGCTCTCCGTAGACGGGCTCTGGTAAGTGAACATGCACACGACATCACCGTTGACATCACCGACATCACTTTCAGTTGAACATGGTGTTGTGTAAACACACCCTTAGTCAATCGAAAGTTTAAACACTCAAAATATATCCTGTGAAAACTGTTTTAAAATTGAACATTGCAACTTTAAAGCTTTGAATGTGGAACACAACTCGGTCAGAACAAAAGGCTTTCTAGCAATTTTAGAGTCCAAATTATTTTGTAAAATAAATATTTTGATTAAAATAAAAATGTTTAGTTCAGCACTTTGCTTTACTACTTCTATTATTTTCACTTCTGTTGAGTGTCTCTTTAGAAAGAGGCCAACCCTAGTCCAGATCTATAACCAGAAGACAGTAACAGTTTTATTGTGTCGTAACATCAGAAGTTGATAAAGAGACGCATTCCGGGCGTTCAACCTCTGGAATGAAAATATAGTAACAACGTGAATATGCAGAGAGTGGTGTGTGACAGCCATAATGACCTGCGCGGTTTATAATGAAATAAAGCCCGTGAAATACAGCTTGACAGATGATAGAGTGCTCATGAGCATCAGCCTCGTGTCAGCTGGACTCTGCACTGCTGTTGTTATGACGCGGTGATGACGCGGATCTGGCGCCGCCTGGAGGCTCACAGCGGAACTGCAGCTCGTGTCCTTCACACGATAAACTGCACTTTTCTGTTTATTATGAGCATAACAACAGTCTGTGGGTGAGGCTGCGAGTCATTCCACTGCATTCCGGTTTAATAACAAACATAATTAACCGTTAAACAATAATTAACCGTTCAAACATCGACATTATTTACCTCAGCGCTATTGAGAAACACAGTGACTGACCTCATGAGATACTCTCTGAACTCTTTACTGCGGAGATGATCCACGGCTTTACGCGCCAGAGTTCCTGCCATCGTCAACAAGCGAATTATACAGTGATGAATATGAATATGAATTCAGTTGGTGTAAAAGTAAACACTGCTGCGCGCTTTACCGCAGCTAACCGCTGTGAACTAGAGGACAGAGTCACGCATGCGCAGATACTGCAGTGACGCAATTTCCGGCGTTAATATGTACTCCTGTCAAATATAAAGTCACGCAAATTTATAAATAATAAAGTTAAATCAGCAAATTTAACAGTTAATCCTGGTCACGTTCATCAATTACATTCAGTTAATTAAAATAACCATCGTTTGTATAGATCACCTGTATCCCTGTAACTAAATAACAAATATTGGTAACACTTTACAATAAGGTTTGTTTGTTAACCTTAGTTAACTACATTAGTTAACATGAACTAATAATAAACTGCACGTATTCAGCATTTATTAATCTTTGTACATGTTAATTTTAACATTTACTAATACTTTATTAAAATCTTGTTAACATTAGTTAATGCACTGTAAACTAACGTAAGGATTGTTAGTTAACATTAGTTAACTACATTAGTTAACATGAACTAATAATAAACTATAAATAACGTTCATGTTCATGAGTAACAGCTGGATTTTATCAACTAATGTTAACAAAGATGAACTAATACAGTAACAAATGTATTGCTCATGGTTAGTTCATGTTGGTTGACACATTAACTAATGAACCTTGTTGTAAAGTGTTACCAAAATATCTCTGTGTTTTTATTCTCTCTCATTTAATTTTTGTTTTATAAAGTAGTTATACCGAGTAAATAACTAGCAGCGCCGTGATTGGCTGTCGTGAAGCATCATGTGATCAGGTCGTGACGTAGGACGTTCCGCGGAAGTAAAGATGGCGCTGGACGGCTCGTCCACGTCAGTTATGGCTCATAATAACCCATATCACAGTCATGTTTCTGATTATTACGGCAGGAAACTGAGCAATAAGCCCGATGTAGTGCCGTCTGGGGTCACCGAGAGGAAGGTGTCGCCGTCGGATAAACCTGACATGGTAGTGCTGGACGTGGTCGGCATCAAGGACTCGGGTGAGAGCTTCTCTCGGGCTGTCTTCCTCAGACTGAGTGTGAAATATGAATAACTGTGTTTCATTTTCATCTTCAGAGGCTCCAGGGCACAGAAAGAAGCATGAGACTGACACATACGTGCTGGTAAGACTCATGTATGGTTATATATGTGCGTGAAATATGATGTGAAGCTCATCATAATATCACATGTGACGTCACGCGTGATTAATGTTCACGTTAAAAGGGAAAGTATCGTGAAAACTTTTTGGATTTGAAGCACTTGTTTAGTTTTTTTCAAAAAAGTTTTAATGTAGTAAGTGTGAAAAGTTTTAATTTAATAATTAATCATATTTTAAGTGATAATTTCCTCACACAACACGATTTTCAGAAACAAGAATAGAATCTTTTGTAACATTTATATATGTCTCAACTTTCACTCTTGATCAATGTAATGCGTCATTGAGGAATAAAAGCATTAATTTCTTTCAAAACAAAGTGATAAAATCATCGCACTGACCCACACGTTCACATGGCAGTGGATCAGGACCTGTGTTACTGAGTTTTGTCATTAGCAAAGCTCCATGGGAGTTCACCGAACACTATTTCCACGGTAACGGTGTGTGTGGGGATTGTGGGTAATGTAGTTTTCTCTGATCTGATCTGTCCATCTCCTCAGGGCACCATTCACCCCTTCCGCAAAACCCATCGCTCGGTGCTGGGCAAGTGTGCTCAGGAGTTCAGCCTGGTGACGTCTGACCGGCGGGTGAGTCCTTCATCACACACACTTCACTTCATCACACACACACACACACACACACACGCGCACTTCACTTCATCACACACACGCTTCACTTCTTCACACAGTACAGACCGATTCAAACACCATCAGTAAAGCAAACCTCACATGAGATCATTCAGATCTAAAGACACGAGTGTCATAATTCAGATCAGTTCAGTTTAGTGTTCAATGTTGCACAATCCATCAATTAATATCTATTATATTAGTGGTGGGAATGTTGTGGTTCCTCACAATTCGATTCAAATCGATTCTTGTTTTTTTTTTTATGTAAATTTGGATTGGATATGTGCGTAGAGTTGGTTGTAGTTTCCGGTTTTGTTACTGCAGGTTAATTGGTCTAGAATAGTAGTTCTCAACGGGGGGCTTTATGAATGCTTTTATTCCTCATGGAAGCAAGACTTTTGAAAGGTTCACGAGTTTAAATATATAACGCAAATTTTTGTTCATTTACTTTTATTCATTTTAAGCATTTAGTAATTTATTTGTAATAAACTCTTTAAGTGGGCTATTTAAAAAGCGTGAGGACTATGTTTATGTTAAATTATGTTGTAAAACATATGCTCAGAGTGTGATGTCATATTGTGTGTGTGCACGGGCGTCTGTGGTGTGTGTGAAAGACGTCAGCATCGCTCAGAAGACCCCTTCGTCCGCAGCCGCTCCTCCACTCCTGACCACACGTCCACCTCAGTGTTGTAGACCGGCACTAGGCAGGTTCTTTGTGTTCATCTCTATTGCATTACGATTTAATGTAGTATCAATAATGGCAAAAATATGATGTGCAGTCGAGTTCAGGTGTGTGTAGGGCAGGCCTAGGCCTATATGCTGTTTACATTAGTGTTCTCACCCATACGCTTGTTGTGATTCGTGGAGTTTTGACAAGTTGTATTTTGACGACTTGATATTATCCATCCATCCATCCATCTTCTACCGCTTATCCGGGGCCGGGTCGCGGGGGCAGCAGTCTAAGCAGGGATGCCCAGACTTCCCTCTCCCTAGACACTTCCTCCAGCTCTTCCGGGGGGACACCGAGGCGTTCCCAGGCCAGCCGGGAGACATAGTCTCTCCAGCGTGTCCTAGGTCTTCCCCGGGGTCTCCTCCCGGTGGGACATGCCCGGAACACCTTCCCGGGAAGGCGTCCAGGAGGCATCCGGAAAAGATGCCCGAGCCACCTCAGCTGGCCCCTCTCGATGTGGAGGAGCAGCGGCTCTACTCTGAGCTCCTCCCGAGTGACCGAGCTTCTCACCCTATCTCTAAGGGATCGCCCAGCCACCCTGCGGAGAAAGCTCATTTCGGCCGCCTGTATCCGGGATCTTGTCCTTTCGGTCATGACCCACAGCTCATGACCATAGGTGAGAGTAGGAACGTAGATTGACTGGTAAATCGAGAGCTTCGCCTTGCGGCTCAGCTCCTTCTTCACCACGACAGACCGGTACAGCGACCGCATTACTGCAGAAGCTGCACCGATCCGTCTGTCAATCTCCCGTTCCATCCTTCCCTCACTCGTGAACAAGACCCCAAGATACTTGAACTCCTCCACTTGAGGCAGGAGCTCTCCACCAACCTGAAATTTGGACTTGATAAGACTTGATATTATTTCTTGTTCAAAAGTAAGAATGGAATGGAAAGTTGACAAGCCATTAAAAAGTATTGACTCAAGAAACTCATAGGCCTATATTTTTTCAAATATTTTCAATAAATCATGTTTAATGCCAGAATGTTTTCTTTGTTCACCGAGTAATTCACTGCTCAGGCATTATTGATCACTCGCGAGACAGTGAGGAGGAAATTACAATTTGATGGATAACAAATATATTCTGCAATCATATTTTGGTAATATATTCATTCCGCATCCGAGCATCTGAGCACGAAACGCTGCTTGGGTAGCTTCAAGATATAAAAATAATAATACAATAATAATTTAATTGTCCATGTGTTTATTCTTGTTAGAAGATTTTTTATTTTACTGATTATGAACACAAATTAATCACGACAAACCAAATTAATTGTAATTGTATTAATTATACCATTGATGAAAACAAGCTGATAACAAGGTATTTTAGGCCTGCAATTCTAACATAATTTTTCATGAAAAAGCATGATTGTATTTATTTATTTTTGGAAAGTAAGGTTAATGTAAGCAGCTTCTTGCTATACTCTCCTGAATGTGTAATAAAACCGTTCAGGGACCTGGATATTGGATAGGGGGCGCTGGCCCAAGAAAGGTTGAGAACCACTGGTCTAGAAGGAAAGAAAGTCTGTCTGAATTAAAGGGTAACCTTGACATTTATTTAGTTTTTCTTCCCATTTTAGTCAAACCAATATTATAAAACAGAAGCCCTTTAAGCGGAGTACACTCATGACACACAGTCTTCTGTAATAAACATTTAAATGAAACGTATGGCAGCGGTTTATGAGGCTGCTGTCCCTTTAAGAAGGAATGTTAATAGTTACACATCTGATTTTCTCTCATTTGTTTTTGTTATTGTGAGTAGCTGTGAGTAGTAGCTGTGAGTAGTAGCTGTGAGTAGTAGCTGTGAGTAGTAGCTGTGAGTAGTAGCTGTGAGTAGCACTGCGACGTTGAAGAAGTTAAAGAAGTGCAACACTTGAGAAAATACATTTTTGAAACTTGTGAATCGGTAGAAGAGAAAATCACGATTTTCATATATGAATAGATTTTTTCCCGCACCCCTAATATATATATATATATATATATATATATATGGTGAAGTTGATGAGTTATTAGCAGCTCTACAGAGCAACAGTCTCAGTTATATCACTGATAACTTGAAAACAACAAAGCAGTGACTTCATCAAACCACACAGAAGGAGTGCAGTAGCGAGGCATGAGAATATGATATGGAAGACAGAAACTCCACAGTTTTAGTGAGTTACAGTGTGTGTTTCTTACAGTAGGGGTCAGAGTTCAGCTGTCAGGCCTCATGGAGCACACACACACACACACACACACACACACACACACTTAACTTCAGAGAAATCACTCATGAAACTGTGTGTGTGTTTCAGTCGTGGAGGATCCTCCTGTTCGGCGTGTTGAATCTCGTCTGCACAGCTTGTCTGCTGATGTGGTGCAGCTCCACCAACAGCATGGGTGAGGGATCACACACACATTACCCAGCATGCTCAGAGCCGCACAGGACACACACACACACACACACTCCACTCCGCTCTGTGATTGGGTTAGATCAGTTCCTGTTCAACACGAACGTCACAGAGTTTGTCAAATGTGGGATGAATAAATCAGACGTAGAGCTGTACACTGAATCACATGATGACATGGACGTGTGTGTGTGTGTGTGTGTGTGTGTGTGTGTGTGTGTGTGTGTGTGTGTGTGTGTGTGTGAGAGAGAGAATCTGAAGTCTGTCTCAGTTTGCTCTACTACACAAACTCAAGCTCGGTTGACTTCATCATCTGCGTCTCACAGTATGAACACAAGAACTCCAGAGTATCTTCAGCAGCATTTCATCTGACAAAACTATCCACACACACACACACACACACACACACACGTCCGTGTCATCATGTGCTTCGGTGTGCAGTCACCTGATCCTCTGCAGTATTGAGCTCTCAGTAACCGTGGTCAGTGTGTCTCGGACGTGATGCCCTCATGATGTTCCTCAGGACCGGTTCCAGGGGTCGCTGAGAGAGAAGCACAGAAACACACACACACACACACACACACACACACACGTCCATGTCATCAGCTCCTCTGTGTCTCAGACGTGACGCTCTCATGATGTTCCTCATGATGTTCCTTAGGACATTGTCATAGTCAGGTGATTTATTTAAAGGTGATCATGTTTATGAAGCTGTAATCCGCAGATGAACCCATGATGAGTGAGATCTGCTCTGACGGATGTTCATTACACGCGTATATCAGATATTATATCAGTCACATGACGGTTTGTGCCCATCAGCTCCACATAATAAACACCTTTCATTTCTTTTAATAAATGCTTGTAATTTGTCAATAAAGATGCACTGCTCATATCCCGGCCTATGCTGTAACTAGGGAACACGATATATCAGTATCAGCCGATGCGTTCTCGTTAATGTCATCGTTATCGGCCCGATATCTTAAAGCCGATAAATGATGTATTATTTCCTTCAGCTGAGATGCTTCAGATTCACTCTGTTCAACATGATGGGAAATATGATTGAAATCACTTGTGTAATTCACTTCTGCGAATCTGTAATATCGGCTACATAAAATTATAATGAGAACATTATAGTTGTGTGTTTGGGACGTGGATGTTAATGCTGAGACTTGTTTTTCTAATCAAGCTCTCAAATATTATATAAAAATTGGATTTAGATTTATCAGCCAAGACGATATATCGGTTATCGGCTTTCAAATATGAAGAATTATCGGTTATCAGTATCAGACAAAATGTTCATAACGGAGCATCTCTGGCAATGAGGACATCATTATTTTCAGATTATAGCCAGTAACTGATAAATGTCTGGCATTATAGTTCTACTCTATTGTCTAAATAAGTGTGAGTTTTAATGTACGGTATGAAAGCTGGATGTTCATTAGAGATCTGCTTTTCTCCACCATCTAACACTCACTTACTCTAAACATGAAAACAGGAGATGAATAAATGCAATATATTAATAACTAATTTATCAAACACATTTAGTTGTTCTTCACTCTTTCAGATCAGGTTAAAACTGCATGTTGTCTGTTCAGAAAATGACCCCGTGACCTCTGAAAGTCCCATGATGCACTGCTCTGCTCTGTGCATCTGCTGTGGTTTGTTCAGTCGAGTGTGTGTGTGTGTAACGGGAAGGTTTGGCTGTGTTTATTGGAGCATCAGTCTTTCTCTCGGTCTCGGTTTACGCTCTGACTCGCCACTTCCTCCCGCCAGGTGTTAGCTTGTAGTTTGTCAATAAAGCTTTTAGTTTACATCTGGAGCGATCTATTGTTATTTTAATGTGCCGCGTCGACAGACACCCGAGCCGAGCCGCTCGATGCGTGTTCCTGAACTCAGTGACAGCTGAGCGCTGCAGTTTGCAAATCTGCTTTACCGACAGAGAAAGCGGATACTCGCGCGACGCTAGCCGGCTCCTGATGCTAATGGCGCTCGGCTCCCGTGAGGCCCGCAGTGAGACGACTGAAGGTCAGGGTTCGAGGACGATCAGATGTGTTTGGATGCTCTTATTAAATATTCAGATAAAGATCCGGGCTTGGTTTACCACTGTGTCTTCATCTCCTCCTCTTCTTCATCGATTAGCTCTGTAAACATACACACGTCTCCTTAATCTGAGCGCTGTATTCTACACGAGTGTGTGTATTCTATGTCTCACTCGGGGTTTATTCATGCATCATCTGTCATTACGCCATACTTTCCCTCCGCTCACAGATTCCTCTCGTCCTCACAGGATTCCAGGTGTCGTGTTTCTAACAGAGGAACGTCTGGATCTGTGGCGGAACAGTGTTGTGAACGTTAGCCAGCGCTGGCGTACGAGTGTTTAAGGGCAGGTTTAGGGTCTGTGGCGGAACAGTGTTGTGAACGTTAGCCAGCGCTGGCGTACGAGTGTTTAAGGGCAGGTTTAGGGTCTGTGGCGGAACAGTGTTGAGAACGTTAGCCAGCGCTGGCGTACAAGTGTTTAAGGGCAGGTTTAGAGTCTGTGGCGGAACAGTGTTGAGAACGCTAGCCAGCGCTGGCGTACGAGTGTTTAAGGGCAGGTTTAGGGTCTGTGGAGGAACAGTGTTGAGAACGCTAGCCAGCGCTGGCGTACGAGTGTTTAAGGGCAGGTTTAGGGTCTGTGGCGGAACAGTGTTGAGAACGCTAGCCAGCGCTGGCGTACGAGTGTTTAAGGGCAGGTTTAGGGTCTGTGGCGGAACAGTGTTGAGAACGCTAGCCAGCGCTGGCGTACGAGTGTTTAAGGGCAGGTTTAGGGTCTGTGGCGGAACAGTGTTGAGAACGTTAGCCAGCGCTGGCGTACGAGTGTTTAAGGGCAGGTTTAGGGTCTGTGGCGGAACAGTGTTGAGAACGCTAGCCAGCGCTGGCGTACGAGTGTTTAAGGGCAGGTTTAGGGTCTGTGGCGGAACAGTGTTGAGAACGCTAGCCAGCGCTGGCGTACGAGTGTTTAAGGGCAGGTTTAGGGTCTGTGGCGGAACATTGTTGTGAACGTTAGCCAGCGCTGGCGTACGAGTGTTTAAGGGCAGGTTTAGGGTCTGTGGCGGAACAGTGTTGAGAACGTTAGCCAGCGCTGGCGTACGAGTGTTTAAGGGCAGGTTTAGGGTCTGTGGCGGAACAGTGTTGAGAACGCTAGCCAGCGCTGGCGTACGAGTGTTTAAGGGCAGGTTTAGGGTCTGTGGCGGAACAGTGTTGAGAACGCTAGCCAGCGCTGGCGTACGAGTGTTTAAGGGCAGGTTTAGGGTCTGTGGCGGAACAGTGTTGAGAACGCTAGCCAGCGCTGGCGTACGAGTGTTTAAGGGCAGGTTTAGGGTCTGTGGCGGAACAGTGTTGAGAACGCTAGCCAGCGCTGGCGTACGAGTGTTTAAGGGCAGGTTTAATTGACTATAATGAATGGTTCCTGCGCTGATGTTCAACACACTCACGCTGAGATACAGCATCAGATTCAGCTCGTCACATCATGTGCTTATTCACGGAAGTAGAATATTTCTGTTTTTGAAACAAAAAAGCTTGTTGAATTGCACAACTTGAAAAAATATGCACAACATTATCCATGCTTGCTTTTAATGCATTGCATTTTTATGGGCTGAAATTCAAGAGTTATATATTTTAGCTGTGAATATTTCAATTCAAAACATTTCACACACATTTGTATCACTCAAAAATGCTTTTCCTGCAGATCCTGGATGTGAAATGTCTAAAACCACTGAATTTGTAAAGAGAAATGAAATGGATTGAAAATTGACTGTCGGAAATTATAGGTTTTATTTTTAAACGGACTGAATATTTTGGAAGTGGAATCTGAAGGGTGAATATTGATTATTGAATTATTAATAATGAAAATGTGTGTGAAATGTTTTGAATTGAAATATTCACAGCTTAAATATACAACTGTTGAATTTCAGCCCATAAAAATGCAATGCATCACTTTTCAAGTAGTGCAATTCAACAAGCTTTTTTGTTTCAAAAACATTTGACATTATTTTACTTCCATACTTATTTCAGTCTGTGTTCCTGATGGCAGGTTTGATGGGGATGATGAGATGCTCCACGTTCATCAGGGAAAAGCAATGGTTAAATGTCACATTGAGTTTGGACAAAGACTTTTGATATACAAAGGCGGTGCACTAATATTACTTATGAATGGGAGGAAGAGCAACGCTTAATATGGCGTAATAAGTCCCGCCTCCTTTAGCCAGTGGGAAACGCTTGCTGCCGGTTTGCTGTACTGATGATACAATATAGAGTATTTGCTCTGGCTCTTATTTTAAATGATTTTGTTCAGTTGTAGTGCTTGTTGTTGTCATCTGTTGTCACTAGAGTTTATGCACTGACGTGAGTTTCCCGCGGGAACACACACACACACACACACACACACACACACACACAGACAGTCCCTCAGCCGGACTGAGTGGCAGAAGAGCTGCAGAGTGACTGGATTTAATAGCAGAAACTGAGAAAACGCCAGTGAAACAAACGATTATCAGTTTAAACTAAAGCTTGGACTCGATAAAGTGTTCTTTACAACTCACTAAAGATCCAGTGATCATGGATATTGACATGCAGCAGGAATCGGGTTTCCTGATTTCTACCCCTAAACTCAGCATATTGACACACAATGAAAACTGCAAATCCTCCTTTCTCTTCCTGGATCCAGTTTCTGTGAATCACAGCGATTCATTTGCTTCTCTCTTCTGAAACAGACTGTAAAAATACACCTCAGATTTCTTGTCAAATATATTTATACTGTTGATCTCGAAGTTCTTTCCCGTTTTAGATGTGTTTTGTGTGTTTTTCCCGACATTCAATTCATTCTGCTTTTCCATTAAAAACAATTGAAAAGGAAGATAATGCTGAAAAGCCGAAAGCTCACCGTCTCAGTGATGTCCCTCAGGAAACCACAGTGGAGTTTCCCACACCACCGTTTCCCAAGCTTCATCCACTCGTGCTTTAACATTAGACACTCCATGACCACTGAAGTGTGCCTCGACTGCAGCTCAGTCTGAGAGTGCACTGTAAGGGACACGCTGGGTTTGATCCACATGCATTATGGGTGCGTGACACAATGCTGTTTTGAACACTATATCTGTCTTCTGTTTCAGCCTTGACCGCATACACATACCTCACCATCTTCGATCTCTTCAGGTAAGTGTCATTTCTCATATTCAGACTATATATATATATATATATATATATATATATATATATATATATATATATATAAGCTTGTTCCACATTTACTCTTGTGTTTCTGATGTTAATGATGTAAAGTCATGTTAGTCGATGAGAGTTGTGTGGTGGACGAGTGCCAAGCACTTTTTATTTTACTCTCTTTACATAAATATTTTTTTCTACTTAAAAACTATAATTTCGTTATTTTACTAACCCAACTAATGGTTGGGTTTAGGAAAAGAAGAGCAGGGCGGTTGGGTTTGGGGGGTTTAGGAAAAGAAGAGCGGGACGGTTGGGTTTGGGGGGTTTAGGAAAAGAAGAACGGGATGGTTGGGTTTAGACTACTGGGTGAAAGTCCTGTGTTGTTTGGCCCATCCACCACGTCCCCAACCAATCAGATTTTTGGCCTTTCATACTCGCTACCGTAGGCGCTCTTAATGCTGCGGAATCGTGCTGACCATCAGGGGAAAACCCCCAGATAAACATGTCCAGTAAAACTGTTAAACAGTTTATTTAACTCGTGTGAGTGTCTGTGTAATGTGTGGTGTCTCCCTCAGTCTGATCACATGTCTGCTGAGCTTCTGGGTGACCGTGAAGAAGCCCAGTCAACTCTACTCGTTTGGGTAAGAGCCAGCTCTCTCTCTTCACACTTCTGTCGAAGCTTCTCATGGCTCGACACACATGCAAGACAGTGTTTATGGTGTTGGTGTTGATACTGATACCATAGTGAATAAGGCACTGTAATGTAGACCATGTGACTCTGACGTTTGTGGAAGCCGATAGATCCATATTTCTCTTTTTAAAGGAATGAAAATAAGGCTGTGAGGGGCAGAAGTGCAGCGTGTTCAATAGATCATACTGTCAACATAACTAGTTCTGCTTGTGAAACGTCTTTCCAGTGCCATACAACTTACAGAACTGTTGCATAAAGTGTTTGAGTTGTGTGAGAATCCCATGTGATCTAGGACTTTATACAGTGCTGCAGTAAAGACCCTCACAGCCTTATTTCATCCTCGTTAAATTCAGTTTGGTGTCAGTTGATCTGATCTGTGAGTGAGTTTGAGAGTGTGTGTGAGAGTGTGTGTGAGAGTGAGAGTGTGTTTGAGAGTGTGTGTTTGAGAGTGTGTGTTTGAGAGTGTGTGTTTGAGAGTGTGTGTTTGAGAGTGTGTGTTTGAGAGTGTGTGTTTGAGAGTGTGTGTGTGAGAGTGTGTGTGAGAGTGTGTGTGAGAGTGTGTGTGAGAGTGTGTGTGAGAGTGTGTGTGAGAGTGTGTGAGAGTGTGTGTGAGAGTGTGTGTGAGAGTGTGTGTGAGAGTGTGTGTGAGAGTGTGTGTGAGAGTGTGTGTGAGAGTGTGTGTGAGAGTGTGTGTGAGAGTGTGTGTGAGAGTGTGAGAGTGTGTGAGAGTGAGTGAGTGTGAGAGTGAGTGAGTGTGAGAGTGAGTGAGTGTGAGAGTGAGTGAGTGTGAGAGTGAGTGAGTGTGAGAGAGTGAGTGTGAGAGAGAGTGAGTGTGAGAGAGAGTGAGTGTGAGAGAGAGTGAGTGTGAGAGAGAGTGAGTGTGAGAGAGAGTGAGTGTGAGAGTGAGTGTGAGAGTGAGTGTGAGAGTGAGTGTGAGTGTGAGAGTGAGTGTGAGAGTGAGTGTGAGAGTGAGTGTGAGAGTGAGTGTGAGAGTGAGTGTGAGAGTGAGTGTGAGAGTGAGTGTGAGAGAGAGTGAGAGTGTGAGTGAGTGTGAGAGTGAGTGTGAGAGTGAGTGTGAGAGTGAGTGTGAGTGTGAGAGTGAGTGTGAGAGTGAGTGTGAGAGTGAGTGTGAGAGTGAGTGTGAGAGTGAGTGTGAGAGTGAGTGAGTGAGTGAGTGTGAGAGTGAGTGAGTGTGAGAGTGAGTGAGTGAGTGAGTGTGAGAGTGAGTGAGTGTGAGAGTGAGTGAGTGAGTGAGTGTGAGAGTGAGTGAGTGAGTGTGAGAGTGAGTGAGAGAGAGTGAGAGTGAGTGAGAGTGAGTGAGAGTGAGTGAGTGAGTGAGAGTGAGTGAGAGTGAGTGAGTGAGAGTGAGTGAGAGTGAGAGTGAGTGAGAGTGAGTGAGAGTGAGTGTGAGAGAGAGCGAGTGTGAGAGAGAGCGTGAGTGTGAGAGTGAGCGTGAGAGTGAGCGTGAGTGTGAGTGTGAGCGTGAGCGTGAGTGTGAGCGTGAGCGTGAGAGTGAGAGTGAGAGTGAGTGAGTGTGAGAGTGAGTGAGTGTGTGAGAGTGAGTGTGTGAGAGTGAGTGTGTGAGAGTGAGAGTGTGAGTGAGTGTGAGTGAGTGTGAGTGAGTGTGAGTGAGTGTGAGTGAGTGTGAGTGAGTGTGAGTGTGAGAGAGAGAGTGTGAGAGAGAGTGAGTGTGAGAGAGAGTGAGTGTGAGAGAGAGTGAGTGAGTGAGTGAGAGTGAGAGAGTGAGAGAGAGTGAGTGTGAGAGAGAGTGAGTGTGAGAGAGAGTGAGTGTGAGAGAGAGTGAGTGTGAGAGTGAGTGAGTGTGAGAGTGAGTGAGAGAGAGTGAGAGTGAGTGTGAGAGAGAGTGAGTGAGTGTGAGTGAGTGTGAGTGAGTGAGTGTGAGTGAGTGAGTGAGTGTGAGTGAGTGTGAGTGAGTGTGAGTGAGTGTGAGTGAGTGTGAGTGAGTGTTTCAGCTCCAGTTATTGTGTGTGTGTGTGACTGTGTAAGTGTGCGTGTGTGCTTCAGCTCCAGTAATGATGTGTGTGTGTCTCAGCTTCGAGCGGTGTGAAGTGCTGGCTGTGTTCTCCTCCACTGTGCTGGTTCAGCTGGGATCGCTCTTCATCCTGAAGGAAAGGTGAGATCCTGCGTCTCTGCAGAACTTGATCCGCTCAATATTTCCTGCTGTGGGAATCTGGACATCATGAAGATCAGGGTTAGGGTCAGCTGATCTACACACACACACACACACACACACACACACACTCGTACGAGTGATCAACAGCAACACTTCTGATGAGGAGTCAGTGTTTCCTCCTCACGCTTGTGTGTTTAGCAGAAGCTTTTATCCAACGCAACTTACAAAAGCGCTTCGTTAAAAGCCTCATTCAGACGGTCACTGTTTCTCAGGGGTCGTTCGGTGTTTACAGGGTTAGTCTGTGATTTTACTCCCATCCACCTCCACATCTCTGAGTTTACAGAAGGGATCATCCGGAAAGAGTTTTGTAGACGCTGTCTGACCACTGCCCTGAGCTGGACACTGTTATTACACCGAAATTCAGGAAACTGTTTAGAATAGTAATATTACTCCAGCGCTTCACTGCAGTGAGTGACAGATGTCGAGGAGAAGAAGAAAACTATCACACAAACTTTGCAATTAAAAAATATAAATTTCGGTAACATTACAATAAGTTTCCATTTGTTAATATGAACTAACAGTGAAAAATACTTTCTAAATCATTTATTAATCTTAGGTAATGTTCATTTAATATTTACTAATGCTTTATTAAAATCAAACATTATATTATGTACTCTTTTATAAACAACCACATTTATATGATTACTACTAGTATCATAAATCTATAAATGTATTGCTCCGTTAGTTCATGTTCGGCAATGCATTAAATAACATTTATGTGACCTTGTAAAGTATTACCAATATTTTAATATACTTTTAGATATTATGGCTTGTATAAATCATTTCTCTAGTGGAACAAGTCGCTGGATCACATGTTTATCTAATGTAAATAACAGGTTATTTCCACGTTTAAAATCCATCATTTTGACAGAAAATCTTTTATAGCACATCAGTTTTCCAGTTTTGAACTAGGATGTTGTAATTATCACATAATAAATAGGATATTATTTTCCTAATATTAAATTAAATATGGATGTATTAATTGTCCAAGCAATAACAGACATGTAGTTTACAGCTGACAGTCATGTGACTCCTTTAATGAGTCCCTGTGTATCTCTGAGGTGTGTGTCACAGACGTCCCCATGAGAAACACTTACAGATCCAACTATATTTGTAATATGCAAAGCCAGGTTTATTAGAGAATAATTATATTAGGACATGATGTTATTGAGCAGAACCTCCCAGATGAGTGTGTAGTTACTCTCTTTTTGTGTGTTGCTTCTTTATCAGTGTTGAGCGTTTTGTGGAGCAGCCCGAGGTTCACACGTGAGTACAACCATTACTACGCACACTCACACACACACACACTCACACTAACAGACACACACTAACAGACACATGCACACAAACACTCACTGACACACACACGCACAAACACGTGCAAATACTCACACACACTCACACTAACAGACAAACACACAAACACTCACTGAAATACACACACATTAAGGGCCTTATATACTCACAGAGTTCTTTATTCTTCGTTTGGGGGTAAAAAGTTAGATATGTGACCAGCGATTATACTGTTAGCGAACACCCTGACTCCGCCCACATTTGTTAGCGAACACCCTGACTCCGCCCACATTTGTTAGCGAACACCCTGACTCCGCCCACATTTGTTAGCGAACACCCTGACTCCGCCCACATTTATGTTAGCGAACACCCTGACTCCGCCCACATTTCTGTTAGCGAACACCCTGACTCCGCCCACATTTATGTTAGCGAACACCCTGACTCTGCCCACATTTATGTTAGCGAACACCCTGACTCCGCCCACATTTATGTTAGCGAACACCCTGACTCCGCCCACATTTATGTTAGCGAACACCCTGACTCCGCCCACATTTATGTTAGCAAACATCCTGACCTATCAATATCAGCGGTGAGAAACAGCAGTTCAGAAAGCATCTGATCATGGGACGAACACGTGTGTGTGTGTGTGTGTTTTAGGGGCCGTCTGCTGGTGGGAACATTCGTAGCTCTGTTTTTCAATCTGTTGACTCTACTGTCTGTCAAGAACAAGCCGTTCGTGTTTGTGTCTGAAGGTAAGATCTCACAGAGTTTAACTTCACACACTCTTCCCGACTCCTGCTTTTCTGCTGTCATGTAGACTTCAGTGAATCAACCCTCGCACGGTTCTGCAGATGTGTTGAGGCTTCTACAGTTTCCCGTTAATAATATTTAATCATCATTTAACTGAACTAAAATCTACTTTGTGCTATGGTTTAGTGCACTTAAAGGCTGCGACTTCATGAAAAAAGTGTGTAGTGTGTAGAGCTGATGATCCGGTGTGTTCCTCTCAGAGCGGGTCAGCTCGAGTGAATGCAGTGAACTCATCTCTGGGACTTTACTGTGCGTTTAGGAAACACTATCGGCACTAGTTACGGATTTTGTATAATTTCCTAAATGTTGTGTTCAGATGATTGGAAGATTCCTCTCGATTTGTAAGCCTCTGTGAATCTGTTTCCACAGTTTTCCACAAGCTCTAGCTAGTGGAGATATGAAGGCATGAGTATTGTAATGTTACTACTGTAGTGTAAATCTGGGTGTTTTTCACCATGTAGACGCCATGGACCCCCAAATATGATCATCCTCATGCGATGGACCCCATCCTACAAATTAAAAAGCAGTTTTATATTTTCATGTATAAAGATTCAATTTATACTATAAAAAAATCATATTATAAACGTGTAGAATATTGTGTTGAAAAAAAATAGATTGTTACGTTTAAGCCTTTTCAATTCACTATAGTTCTGTAGTGTTACATGTATATTTCTTTTAATAATTTGTATTTAAATCAGCATTATTTAATTAAAACAGGTTTTTTATTTTAAATCAAAAGCATTAATTAATTAATCTTTACTTCTTTTTCTCTAAACGTTTACATTGATCCACTAACACTCTTGCGGCCCTCAGTGTGAAAACACTGTAAAGTATTTTTCATTAATAAGTGTTTTGTTGTTGTTGTTAGTAGTAGTATTATTAGTATTAGTATTATTATTATTATTATTATTATTATATTCAAATGTATCCTAAAACACAGTGTGAATGACACCATCACATCTAAAAAGAGGGTTGAGTCCACTGTAAAGTCCATGCACAGACATCCTCTGTTCAGCTCACTCAAAGTGTACCAGATTGATGCATTCAACTTTAAATGTACAGTATTTTCTGTGTGTGTGTGTGTGTGTGTGTGTGTGTGTGTGTGTGTGTGTAGCTGCGAGCACCAGCTGGCTTCAGGAGCATGTGGCCGATCTGAGCCGAAGGTAAGAACGTCTCGCTCCGTCACATGTGTGATAAACTGAGTGATGATGCTCAGACGTGTGTGATAAACAGAGTGATGATGCTCAGACGTGTGTGTGTGTGTGTGTGTGTGTGTGCAGTGTGTGTGGACTGATCCCGGCGCTGAGCAGCGTTCTCCTGCCCAGGATGAACCCGTTTGTGCTGATCAACCTCGCCGGAGCCTTCGCTCTGGGCATCACCTACATGCTCATCGAGATCAGGTGAGGACACTGCACTGAAGCGTTCAGCTCTCTGTCATCAGACTGGTTACTGATATAACTCTACATTTGGGTTGATAATATTAATCAATTCTTATTTTGATGAACCCATATCGATTCTTAAATCCCTATAATAGCGTGCCTGCCATCCCATAATCTCAGTCATCTTTAATACTGGTGATATGAATCAAAGTCTCAGCTCTCAGATCCTGTCAGTTTCATCAGTAAATTCAGTCCATAAATGTGTGTACTGTGTGTACTGTGTGTACTGTGTGTGTGTGTGTGTGTGTGTGTGTGTGTGTGTGAAGCGCTGTCGTCACTGTGTACTGATGATGATGATGATGTTGTGTGTTGTTGTGCAGTAACTATCACGCGTGTGTGTGTTGTGCAGTAACTATCACGCGTGTGTGTGTGTGCGCACGCGCGCGTGTGTGTGTGTAGCGCTGTCGTCAGTGTGTACTGATGATGATGTTGTGTGTTGTTGTGCAGTAACTATCACGCGATGGACACCGCGTCTGCCGTGGCGATCGCCCTCATGACCTTCGGCACCATGTACCCGATGAGTGTGTACAGCGGGAAGGTGCTGCTGCAGGTGTGTGTGATCACGTGTGTGTACTGAACCCTGTGTGACGCGCAGACTTCACACACTCACGCTGTCCTCTCTTCTTTCAGACCACACCGTCTCACGTCATCGGTCAGCTGGACAAACTGCTGCGAGAGGTCAGTCGTTCCAAAACTATTGTCAGTGTAGTGTACCTCGTGCCTGACGCTGCCAGCGCTCTCCTCTTCATCACTCACTCCTGATGTGTTTCAGGTGTCCACACTGGATGGAGTTCTGGAAGTCAGAAACGAGCACTTCTGGACCATTGGCTTTGGCTCTTTGGTGTGTAGATTTTCTTTCTAACTGATGGTTTCGAGCACTGATGAGTTAGCGAACACTGAACTCATGAGGGCTTGACAAAGGCTTCGCACAAACTTGGGTTATTACTGTTTTTACACAATTAAAGGAAAGGAATCGTCCAGCTCAGCTCAGTTCTCATATGATGATGTCAATGCAGGAGATCAATAATATTGTTGAATATTAAATTAAATGTCCCCAACTAAGCAAGCCTCAAGTCAATGGCGCAAAAGGCGTAGACATATTCCACACATACACAACATTAAAAGCTGGATGTTCTGTAACTCACTGTTTTTGAGTGTGTGACGTCAGAAACACCAGTGATTTCAAAGCGTGTGTTTGAGACTGTCTTTGGTTCACTGCAGTTTTAAGGAGAGCACACTCAGCACTGGTGTCGCTACGATACGTGTCACTGGTGTTCAGAAGCAACACCGCTTACATCACTTACCCACCGCGGCACTGTCGATTCGATTAGATTTTTTTCTATTTTCAATGTAAACTCATTTAGTTCAGTTATGGCTCGTTTCCACTGAGCGGTACGGAACGGTACGGTACGGTACGGGTCGGTAAACCATGAATCGGCTAGCGTTTCCACTGCCAACAGTACCCTTACTTGATAGGCGTGGCAGCCTATGCCAGAAAGAAGCGATCGACGTCATTTTCGCGCGAAGAAGAAAGTGACATAAACAACAATGGATGACATACAGCAGATCTGGTTCTTGCTTCTCGGCATGTTTGTCACAAGAAGCCAAGCGCCGACATTAGGCGTTTCTCAATAGCAAGTACGCAAAGTTCGGACTTGCCAAGTCCAGCTCAGGAGAATGACTCATGAGGACGCGAGTCCGGTAATTCTGCAAATGGAACAGCGCGTTCTTCAAAGCGTCACTCAGCTCGCTCTGCTAACGTTACTCCGGTTATCTCTGTATGTACATTTTAGGCAACAATAAAACGAAATATGTTATAAAATACCACACTGCCTCTTTACGTTTTCATTTAAAGAAATCTTAAACATTATAACCACACAAATGTGGTTCAGGCAACGCGTATTGATTATATTCACTGCATGTAACGTTAGCCTATTTATAACAAAAAATATATATAACACAACCCTGCCTCTTTTCGTTTAAATTTTAAAAATATTAAACTTATTAATATGGTTCAGGCAATATGTGCATTTGTACTCTGATCATCTTCACTGTAATAAAATAAAAAATTACAAAACTAAACCGTCTCTTTTTGTTAAATTTCAGTTTTATCAATAATAGCTATTATAAAAGTATAAGTAAAAAGTACAAGAAGCTATACAATAAGAAATAAAGCAAACAATTCAGTCAAACATACAAAGTCAGCGCTCTAGTCTAACGATACAACGGTAAAGTTAAATAGCCTAAATATAAAGTTATGAAATTTCACTTAGCCCTCAGTTCGGCCAGGGAACAAATTATAGATTCACAAGACCAAATATCGCCCGTTAGATATACACAAGACGAATTATATCTCATGTTTAACCACTACAGAGACGTCAGAGTCAGCGGCAAACGTCAGAAAGACCAGCCGAGGAAAGGCTGTTCCAGGCGGGGTACGTGAGCGCCGAGCGCCCGGTGATTGCACGGATCTCAAATTTTCATAAATCTTTATAAATAAACCACAGATTTGAGCTTTAAACAACTACATTCTCGCCTGAAAAACTCTTCAAATTACATTTCGTGACACAGTAACAGTAGTATTATATTAAACTGTATATTAAAAAATGGCGCTTCTTATGTTGTCATTCCACTTGTAGCACGCGCAAGTGACGATTCTCTGTCAACCAATCAACGTCCTGCAGTGAGTCTAGCTCCACCTTTTAGTACCGTTCCACTGTGCTAGGTACCACAACGGAAGGGTACGGTACGGTTCGGCATTTTGGTACCATTCACAAATTTTGATAGTGGAAACGCAAATAAATGCGTACCGTACCGTACCGTACCGCTCAGTGGAAACGAGCCATTAGAGAACAGACACTACAATAAAACACTGAACGGTGTCTGCTTAATAACTCGTGATTGGAGCGAGAGTCGCAGCTCAGATCAGCAGAGTCAGGTCTCGTTAATCACCAGAGCGAGGAGCTGAAGATGATGCCGGAACATCTGCTGTAAAAGCGCCTATTTAAGCGAATTAGTCATTGTGCTGTTTTGTTGTTGTGTTAAGAATAATAGTCTTATGAACTCACCATTCAAGCAGTCCGCCCCGCATTGGCGCTGATTTAAAAGCGAAACTAAAATGTGCGCGTGTCGGAGCGAGCAGAACGTTTCTCCATAGGACTGAAAACTCGCTCTGTTCTGCTCACTCCGACACGTGCGCATTTTAGTTTCGCTTTTAAATCAGCGCCAATTCAGGGAAAATATCTTCACCGTCACATCCCTACTCGACTTATGATTTACACAAGGTTTGGCACATTAATAGACACATACACAACATTAAAAGCTGTGTTTTCTTTAACTCACACTGTTTTTGCACAGGCTGGTTCCGTCCACGTCCGCATCCGCAGAGACGCTGATGAGCAAATGGTTTTGGCTCACGTGACCAACCGTTTGAGCGCGCTAGTCTCCACGCTAACCGTCCAGATCTTCAAGGACGAGTGGATCCGCCCGTCTCTGAGTTCTGGCACTGGATCGCTCAGCCTCTCGGAGTACGTGTCTTCAGCCGTGGTGTCCGAGCTGAACCCGGCCACGTCCACGCCTGCCAAACCCAGCAGCCCTCCGCCCGAGTTCTCCTTCAACACGCCGGGCCGACACGTGCAGCCGCTGGTGTTCCCGGCCCATCAGCCCCGGCTCCCGTACGGCCTCCAGGGGCCCGGGGTCCGGCTGGGCTTCGGCCTCGGGGCGCAGGGATACAGGACTCTGAACACTGCGGGAATACACAGATACGGGAGCAGTCTTCCCAACACACACACTGACCTAAAGAGACCCTGAGCTCGTCACACCCATCAAAACCCTGAGTATTTATTGTTACGGGACCAATAGCTACGGTTTTATTCACAATGGATGTTTTATCTGTATTGTTTATTTGTATTAAACTGTTATCAGACATCTTATGTTTCCCAGTGTCTTCATTATGAAAGGCCATTCATTCCCACAAGCTATGTTTGCATCCAAAGATGTGAATTTAACACTTGCAGTGTTTCCCATGTGTTCAAGAGAAGAAGATCCTCACTTCCCGGGGAAAGGCCTCGTGTCTGTATCCAGGGTTCCTGCTTAAAGTGCTTCAATTAGATTTTCTGATATTCAAGTCCTGGAAAAACCCTTTTTAACAAGATATGTAAAATTAGGGTTTAATTTTTTTATAAAACAATCTTTTCACACAGCATTAAAGCTGCAGTCCGTCTGATATAAATATAGAGGCATTTCTCATGGCTATGAGTGTGATATTGCTCATATAAATAAGTATATATTACAGCTTTCATTCTTCAGGTCCATCATATATTCATGAGAAATAAATCAGTGAGAAAGAGGAAAGCGATATCTTTGTTATAGTATCCTGTGTCACCGCAGTCATTGCTTGTGCTGCACTTCATTTCTACCAATTTGTTTTATTAGTATATTTTCTTTTATCTATTTAAAAAAAAAAAATTATTTGAAAGATAATAAAGATATTGTTTGATAAATGAGATCTCGTATTGTAGTCCTTGAAAGTTCTGGAATTTAATTTTACAGTCACTGTACACACCCGGTGTATCGCTTTAACATGTCAATAACTCCTCACTAACAGCTGCAGAATATCAGTAATAAACTGTACGTTTCTGCAATCTTTCTCTTTCTCCCTCCATCATAAGCGAGTGTGTCTCAGAGCGTCAGACGAAACACAGTAAACGCTGTCATGTTCTCTGGCGTTCGGATGCTGGTGTTCGGGAACACACTCGTGTGTGAGACGCTTCTGGAGGAAAACCAAATCATTCTCATCACACACTTCGACTCCGGCGTTTCAGAAACACCAAACCAACATTAGAGACGCTGCGACGCCATTGGTCCACTGGTTACTCCAGTTATCCAATCACAGCTGACGCTGAGGCAGAGTCACATGAGGTTTTCTTGAGGGATTTTATGTTTTCATGGAGTGTATGTGCATGTCTGACTTTATTTAAAAAATGATCCGCCTCAATTGAGCACATTTTTTTAATGCACTTTTTTTTTTTTTTTATGCGCATCTTGGCGTTTCCATCCTGCATTTTTAATGTGATATCCCAACATATGCATATAAAAAGGTGGCTGGAAACACACTGGAACAGAGATGATGTGATCACTGTCAGTGAGAACGCGGTTTAAGAGTTCGATGTTCTCTTCTCATCATCCCTGTTTAGAGTTCGTCTTGTGCACCAGTGACCCCCTGAACATCAGTGACCCCGACCGGAGATGATGAGCTGTAGAGGACACTGTGTGCCAGAACTGAGCGTCAACATTCCAGTTATGTTGCGGGTCAATTTGCCCCGCTTAGATTTTCTAGTTGTTGGAAATACTGGTTAACCTGTGTTTTGTTTTTTGTTTTGTTTTCTTGATATTTTGTTACTTTTTCAATTTTATCATAATGAACATGCATGCAAAGTTTCAACATGCTGATGTGTTTTGACATATACAAACAAAATTACTATTACGTTCGCGGGTCAGTTTGACCCTCATAGGCAGCTTTTCAAAAAGCAAATGTACAGACACAAAATAAAAACCTTTATTTTATTATGTCAGGCACTTCAACTCCGGCTCTAAAGTGCACGTGTATCTAAAAGTGCTCTAACCCTGACCAAACACACTTGAAATGTCCATTTACCAGTAAATCACGGTGTTCAGAATTGAGCAAATTAATTGCAAATTACAGATTAAAGTCTTTGTCAGAAACAGATAGTAAAATAAGCTCTCATTTCTATATTCAAGATATCTGAAATGCCTTTCTTTTAACCAAACCTTTTATGCAGGAATTTTAAACGTTATTTTCATTATATAGCTAAATGTAATTGTTCAGTTTTGATGTTGAGATAAGCATATAAAAGTCAGTATACTGTTTATTTTCAAATTTTGTCAAAACAAAACGGTTCATTGAGAAGCAAACGCTCCTCAGTCGCCGTGAACATCTCGGCTCTTTCTTTCCCATTTTACCAGTTTGCCGTAGTAAACTGACGAATCCATGCTCCACCACCGGGGCTTCTTAAGAAGAGCGTGCACGCGCAATCATCTAGACTATCTGAACCTGGTTTAAATAATGTATTGCTCAATTAACAACAATAGTGCACTGTTCACCTCCATCCATCCATCCCAACCTCTACAGCAGTGTTTCCCAATCCTGTTCCCGGAGATCCGGCAGAGTTCAGATCCAACACACCGGTCTGTGATCCTGCACTCCTGAAGACCTTCGTTTACTGCTCCGGGTGTGTTTGATCAGGGTTGGCGCTGAAGGAAGATCTCCGGGATCTGGGAATGCTGAAGCCGATCCCACCCTCGACCGGATGGCCTGAGTATTCAATCATCTCTCCATATAAAATCCATTTGGAGATGTCACTTGGATGTTCTGAGATTGCTGGAAGTTTGTAAGGAAACATCCAGTGGTAAACGATGGAGTTGATCAGGCTTGTGCTGGGAGTGTTTTGCTGCTGCGGGAAGAGGAAATCTTGTCCATGTGACCGCCATCATGGATTATTTGGCTACGTCTACATTAATCCGGATAAATTTGAAAACGGAGCTTTCGTTTAAAAACGCTCTCCGTCCACACTGGCGTTTTCCAAAGGTTTCTCATCCACACTGACACCCAAAACTCTCCAGGTTACAGCGCACGTGTAAACCTCATAAAAGCTCACTGAAAACATGAATATCTATTGGTACAATATGAGTCACATGACTAAACATGCATCATCGTTTTTAAATATCTCCATTTTCACAGTCCACACTTCAACGTGAAAATGTTTTCAAGTTTATCCACTTTGGAAAGCGTTTTCAAGGACAGAAGGACAGAGATTGGGTTTTCAAATGCATTAGTGCGGACAAGACCTTTGAAGTATCAGGCCATTTTAGATAATGATCATTTGAATTATAATTAAAATATTTAACAAAAATGTAATAACTTTCCAGTACCAAAGTTTGTTTCAGGGATCAAGTTTCCTGCTTAGTCTCTGGATCAATACCCTGTGGTGGGATTGAAGAAACAGTGACTGCAGATATCCGTGATCCGGAAGCTTCCGCACTCCAGGAATGGCCTCAGATCCAGGAGAGAGAGTCAGAAGCTTCTCGGCACTTATACAGGCAATCATAAAGCATAAAGAATACTGACTTTTACAGGTGGAATAGTTTTGTGTATGGATGCTAGGTCTTCCTTGTCCTGAGGTTCTTTCATTGCCTGCATGGTTGAACGATTTGGCGTTTCCCGAAACCATAGTTCCAACGAATATTCGCACAGCATTGCAAACTTACGTAAAACACAGTCCTTTGTTGGTCAGTTCCTCCAACGATACGTTGCATGCAGTTAATCAGCTCAACTGTGTCTCTCCAGCATTTCAACTGGACTGTGATCTGGACTTCTGAGACATTCCTTTCCCAGACAGCAACAGTGTCTGCTCAGATCCGGCCCACATATTCCACATGTTCCAGATGTTCCAGATGTGAGCCGGATCTGGGCCGACACACACTATACTGCCAATAGTTTTGGGAACATGCCTTTACATGCACATGACCTTTACTGACATCCCATTCCTGATCCGTAGGGTTTAATAAGGAGTTGCTCCACCCTATAGCTGTAACAGCTTCAGCTCTTCTGGGAAGGCTTTCCACAAGGTTTAGGAGTGTGTTTATGAATCAGAATCAGAATGAGCTTTATTCTCCAAGTGTGCACAAACACACAAGGAATTTTTTGTGGTTTTTACAGGAGCTCTTGGTACATACAAAACCCTGTGGTGGGATTGAAGAAGACTTTGAAGAAGGTTTATGGGAATGTTTGACCATTCTTCTAGAAGCGCATTAGTGAGGTCAGGCACTGATGTTGGACGAGAAGCTCTCAGTCTCGCTCTTAACTCATCCCAAAGCTGTTCTCTCAGGATGAGCTCAGGACTCTGTGCAGGAGTCCAGTTCCTTCACACCAAACTCCTCATCCTCGTTTATGGTCCTGCTCTGTGCACTGGAGCGCAGTCATGCTGGAACAGGAACATCCACTAACTCTTCCCACAAAGTTGGGAACATGAAATGTCTTGGTATGCTGAAGCATTAAGAGTTCCTTTCACTGGAGTTCCCACACCATCACCCCCCCCACACCAAACAACCCCACACCATTTGGTGAAAGAGGAGGAGAAAGAGGAGGAGGAGGAGGAAGAGGAGGAGGAGGAATAGGAGGAGAAAGAGGAGGAAGAGGAGAAGGAGGAAGAGGAGGAGAAAGAGGAGAAGGAGGAGGAAGAGGAGGAGGAAGAGGAGGAGGAGGAAGAGGAAGGTCGATTGTTTTCAGAGCGTTTATCACACTCATGAGTTTCATCACAGTGATGAACTGAAGCTGACTGGCTGAGGGGGTGTCAGTGTGTTTTATCCATTAGACCACAGCGGTGTGTTATTCTCAGGACTCTTTGTGTTCGGGAGTGTGACGGGTTTGATCCTGAAAGAGCCTGACACATTCCCTCAAAGGTCACTGAGGTCAAATCTGTTGCTCTGTATTTCTCGATCTTTGTAATCAGTGTTTGAAGCTGTTGAGATGAGAGAGGGATTTCTGTTATTTCTTATAGACTGTAATAAAGCTCTGCTTCAGTTTCCCAGCATGCTTTAGTGTTTCCAGAGCATATGGTGCAGAAATCCCTTCTTCCACTTCAGAGGCGACATGAGACTCACACTTCCTGACAGAGTTTCCCTTCCACACCATTACCTCATTTAGAAAGAGTCCTCCTGTGTGTGTGTGAGTCTGTGTGTGTGTGTGTGTGTGTGTGTGTGTGTGTGAGTCTGTGTGTGTGTGTGTGTGTGTGTGTGTGTGTGTGTGTGTGTGTGTGTGTGTGTATGTGTGCGTTCTGTGTGTGTGTGTGTGTGTGTGTGTGTGTGTGTGTGTGTGTGTGTGTGAGAGAGAGAGAGAGTCTGTGTGTGTGTGTGTGTGTGTGTGTGTGTGTGTGTGTGAGAGAGAGAGAGATAGAGTCTCTGTGTGTGTGTGTGTGTGTGTGTGTGTGCGTGCGTGCGTGCGTGCGTGTGTGTGTGTGTGTG
>CM038641.1:617500-630000 GCA_021554675.1 Leuciscus idus | reverse complement strand
TTTCCATGGTGGAATTCCAAATATTAGCACTTTTTCCAAATTGGATAAATGAAGCAACAGTTCAGCTCTTACTATTGTGTAGTTTGTATTAATGCCATGGTTCAACAAATAATGTAAAGGTTAAATAATAATTCACTTAGACTTTATAAGAAGAAATTCTGACTTTATATCTTGCAATTCTGACTTTATATCTTGCAATTCTGACTTTATAACATGCAATTGCGACTTTATTTCACGCAATTCTGACTTTATATCTCGCAATTCTGAGAAATAATGACAGAATTGCGAGATGTAAACTCGCAATTGTGAGATAAAAAGTCGCAATTATCTTTTAAAATGTTTTATTCTGTGGCGGAAACAAGCTTCCATACCTCCTGGCCTCTTCCTCCCATCCATCCTCCCTGACGCGTACCGTTACGGTAGGGCCGGCGGTGCCGCGGTAGCCTACCTGAGAAAACGTTTTGGAAAAGACGGGCTATGGATCCAACCAACTCTATAGGAGGGGAGGGGAGAACTCCCTCACATGGTACAGAGGCTGCGCGCTGCGGTGTCAGAATGCGGAACATGTGTAGCCTAATGTAACTAACGTGACAAATGTAAAAAAAATAAAAAAATCCTCGACCGGCCCAAAATTCCCCACCGGGAATTCTCCCGATTCTCCCGATTACCCACCCCGGGCCTGTGTGTGTGTGTGTGTGTGTGTTATCTCAGAATAAACCCCTTCAGGTGTGTATGTGTGGCCTGGTAAACCCTACATTATGGGGACAAAATGTCATTTTTCATGGGGACATTTTTTGGTCCCCATGAGGAAAACGGCTTATAAATCAAAAAAGTGATGTTTTTTTGAAAATGTGAAATTGCAGAAAGTTTTCTGTGATGGGTAGGTTTAGGGATAGGGTTAGTGTAAGGGAATAGAATATACAGTGTGTACAGTATAAAAATCATTATGTCTATGGAAAGTCCCCATAAAACATGAAAACACTACATGTGTGTGAGTGTGTGTATGTGTGTGTTATCTCAGAATAAACCCCTTCAGACTGATGAAGACCTGATCCTGATCACCCTGTTGGGTTTATTTTGAGAAAACAACCGGTTGGATGTACATTATCTCTTGCTTAAAAAGGGAAAAAAGGAAAACATTCAAAAAAATGTTTTAACTATATTCTATTCTGATTCAAGATTATTGAAACAATAATGATGTGCACTTGTCAATCATTTATCATAAACACTGCAAGATTCTATAACAAAAAGTCCACTTTGATTTCTAGCCAAAAATGTAAATAACCATTTACTCACCTTTATGCCATACAAGATGACTTTCTTTCTTTGCAATACTGCAATATTCCGATAAAAGTAAGAATGATCAATTATAACTTTATAATGACATAATGTAGAGAGACGTATAATTACTGTAGAGCTGGTCAAGTGATCATGGACTGTTATAGTTCAGCAACTTTAATAGATGTTCAGGAGAGGGTTCACAATATCGCTGTCCATTATTGTTTGTTTTAATGTAAACCTTGAATGACCTGCGAGTAACGGCAACATTATCAGTGTGTGTTCACAGATTAGCTACTGTCACAGCTTGCTTAACCTCTGACCGGCGCTCGGCAGGAGGCAAAGGTTGAAAACACAGCCCTGTCGTTACCCAGATTACTTCACGATTCGTCAGGCACACCAGGGAGGAACCACGTGTGTGTGCGACACACACACACACACACACACACACACTTACCACATCACCTTCATAGCGCGCGCTTTACTGTTAAACCGGAGCAAAGGGTGTTTTGTTCGTGAGAGCATCAGTAGTGTCACTCACTGCATTACCTATGACACATATCTTCCCTCAAGTCCAGCTCTACTGTGTTTTATTAAGGCGCTGGCCCTTTAAGAGCACTTGTTGCGTGTGTGTGTGTGTGTGTGTGTGTGTGTGTGTGTGTGTGTGTGTGTGTGTGTGTGTGTGTGTGTGTGTGTGTGTGTGTGTGTGTGCGCGCGCGCGCGCGAGAGAGAGAGAGAGAGAGAGAGAGAGAGAGAGAGAGAGAGAGAGAGAGAGAACTCAGACCTGTTCATGGATCACATCTGAAGCTCCACATTCTGCTCAGATCGTCCTCGTGGTTTGTGCGTAAAAGAGGAATGACCAGATAATGTTGTATAAATCTCCTCAGTTGACCCTGATCTGATAACGTGTGGGAGTGGCTCTGAGTCTGACTGTTGCTCGACTGCTGTTGTTATGGGACGACATCTGGATAAAACACTCACTCTAAAGCCCTATTCGGACGGGATTAACTTTACCAGGGTAGATGGGGTAATGTAATTTACCACAGGACGTCTGTAATAATAATGGCCAATTCGCACGGGATAAGAGATCTCAGTAAAACTAGTAGAAGTGGGAGAGTAGAAGTGGGAGAGTAACTCGATTAACGCATCGCCGTCACCCTCATGTTGTCGTGTATTACGCTGCTTCCTGATACCATGTGCGCAAGCACATATAACCTATATATTATATATAACAGTTATGACTCAATGTGTATGCGCTTGGTGTCGGCAGACTTTAAAAAAAAAATATTCATAATAAACTCAAATTGTTTTCTACAAACTCCACCAGATTCTTGTTCTACAGCTCACAGACTACCACTGTGGTGATTCTTTTTATTAAATATAAAGTTTGTAGAAAACAATTTGATTTGCATTTTTTATTAATTTAATAAATATTGCTATATAGCGAGGTATACAGTATGACTTTGACAGTTAATTATTAAATAATAAAACAGTAAAACAACATGAGAATCACCACAGTGGTAGTCTGTGAGATGTAGAACAAGAATCTGGTGGAGTTTGCAGAAAACAATTTGATTTGCATTTTTTATTAATTTAATAAATATTGCTATATAGCGAGGTATACAGTATGACTTTGACAGTTAATTATTAAATAATAAAACAGTAAAACAACATGAGAATCACCACAGTGGTAGTCTGTGAGATGTAGAACAAGAATCTGGTGGAGTTTGTAGAAAACAATTTGATTTTATTATGAAAATTTTTTTTTAAAGTCTGCCGACACCAAGCGCATACACATTGAGTCTACCACGCAACCTCGTGTAGACGCGCAATATGTTTTTAAGCGTAGATAGCGCGACCGCGCTTCTCCACTGCGTCTACATACTTGAAAAACCGCGGAAAACTACTTTTAAACAGGAAATGACAGAATATTTACGTTCATATTTACAGCGGGTCTATTAGCATGATTAGTTTTACCTGAGGTGATTTTTCTGGACCTTTTTACTGAAGGTAAAAGTCGCTGTAATCTTTTCTGACATTGTCCGTGTTGTTGATTACTGAGATGCATATTCGGACGGGACTAAAATCACAGAGAAGCTCTGGTAATTATTCCTTTACCCCACCTCTCCATGTTACACTAGTCCCGTCCGAATATGAGTTGACAAAAAAATAAATAAAATAAAAACAACATTGTTCTGGTTTGACCTCCAACTCTCTTCTCTTGTAATGCAGTCTAACAAAGTCGAATAGAACTCTCAGTTTCTTGACTCAATTTTAAGGAGAAACGTATTTCACGTGTAAGGTTTTTTTTATAGCCATAAAGTGTGTTTACAAGCTGCTTAATTTATAATATTGAATTAAAAATGAGTTTAAACTAAATTAATGAATTAAAAGTAAAACTAAATCCATCAAATGATGATCCCATGATGGGAACCGCTACATGAAAAGCGGCAGATGGCGGGCATTCTATAAAAATAAACTTGTAGAATAAGATTATGAATAAGAGCACGATGTAGTGGAGATGATTCTCATATATGCCTTTAGGGCTGTAACCCCACTGAACCTTTACTGAGGAGGAGATGCCCTCAGAAGGCCAGAGTCGTTGAACATGCATATTTATATAGTTATGTGTGTCTGTTTGGACAATACAGTGCAATTTAGCGATCTAATTTGAAAAATAAACATAAAGCTTCTCGCACTGTTTAATGAATAAAATATATAGGAGAGATTGGGTCTAATTGTCATAGCCTACTTTTACTACAGTCAATATTTCTCTTAATTGTCGCATACACACGTGACTCCAGACTGTGTTTATGAGGAAGATGCTGCGATATTAAAGCACATTAGAATATTAAACACCACAATAAAACTCACACACTGTATTGATGTTATTGTGCATATTCTGCAGGTTGTGTATAATCTGTTAACTGTGTTGAAGTGTATCAGTGTGCATGTAAATTGTTTATCGGTGGATGTTGAATATTTCTGATGTACTGCATCGTGCAGTTTTTATCCCTTATGAATTTGTGTCTATGTGACAATAAAGACAATTAAACTGAATTTAATTTATACATAGCTAACTATTATTATTTAAATCTTTGATTGACTGATTTTGCAACACCACGAATTGAATATTTTAAATTGTCTATAGGCTACTAGGCTATAATTTATTATAATATGCTATCATATATTTATAATAATTGTCACATCACATTATTAAGAGGCTACTATAGTGCATGTTTCCATTTTGTACTCCTTCAGAGAAAAGTTCATGGAAAAGCTCATTCTTGTATTATTTGTACAATTTATTCAGCATGTTTTTGACATTATAAAGTTAACTATTTTTTTCTCTTTTTTTTTTTTTTTACATTTTTACAATTGAAGAGAACACATTTCGACTGGAATAATTTGTTGATTATATTTCTAAAGTGCATTGTAATAAGAACATCTCTGTTTAAGAGACATTATCTGTCAGTGCATTTCAAAGCAAATGTGTTTTTGGAAAAGAAAAGAAAAAAACAATTTCGCCCTAAACTGCCTGAAATAATGATCATATAGGGCTTCTTCATAAGTGCTAATTTGAGTCTTTTATCAGTCAAATGAGTGGCGTTAAATAATCCACATTCGAAATAGGCCTCAGATTGACCTCCTACACATGTGTACCAAGTTTGGTGAAGATATCTCATTTACTTCTCGAGTTATAGCCATTTTAGTAAAATAGGCTATTATGTGATAAAGAGATTTCTGTTTGTTAGAAATCGTTAGTCGTAAAAACAAATCATATGCACTGAAGGCAAGCACTTTTTTGTTTATTTCTCTTTTGCATATTTTCAGCTGTGATTTTCACACTGTATCTTAAAGATGTATTTTAAGTATAAATACTGCTATAAATGAACATAGACTACATCATCTGTGAACACAGAAGCAGAAGGCTGTTTGATTCCCGCTCCCGAAAGCATCGGTTCAGCGAGTCGGTGTAGGCTATAGGCTATATAACGAGTCGGGGTAGGCTATAGTATAGGCTATATAACGAGTCGGTGTAGGCTATAGTATAGGCTATATAACGAGTCGGTGTAGGCTATAGTATAGGCTATATAACGAGTCGGTGTAGGCTATAGGCTATATAACGAGTCGGGGTGTAGGCTATAGGCTATATAACGAGTCGGGGTGTAGGCTATAGGCTATATAACGAGTCGGGGTGTAGGCTATAGGCTATATAACGAGTCGGGGTGTAGGCTATAGGCTATATAACGAGTCGGGGTAGGCTATAGGCTATATAACGAGTCGGGGTAGGCTATAGGCTATATAACGAGTCGGGGTGTAGGCTATAGGCTATATAACGAGTCGGGGTAGGCTATAGGCTATATAACGAGTCGGTGTAGGCTATAGGCTATATAACGAGTCGGGGTAGGCTATAGGCTAAATAACGAGTCGGTGTAGGCTATAGGCTATATAACGAGTCGGGGTGTAGGCTATAGGCTATATAACGAGTCGGTGTAGGCTATAGGCTATATAACGAGTCGGGGTGTAGGCTATAGGCTATATAACGAGTCGGGGTGTAGGCTATAGGCTATATAACGAGTCGGGGTGTAGGCTATAGGCTATATAACGAGTCGGGGTGTAGGCTATAGGCTATATAACGAGTCGGTGTAGGCTATAGGTTAAATAACGAGTCGGGGTAGGCTATAGGCTATATAACGAGTCGGGGTGTAGGCTATAGGCTATATAACGAGTCGGGGTGTAGGCTATAGGCTATATAACGAGTCGGGGTGTAGGCTATAGGCTATATAACGAGTCGGTGTAGGCTATAGGCTATATAACGAGTCGGGGTGTAGGCTATAGGCTATATAACGAGTCGGTGTAGGCTATAGGCTATATAACGAGTCGGGGTGTAGGCTATAGGCTATATAACGAGTCGGTGTAGGCTATAGGCTATATAACGAGTCGGGGTGTAGGCTATAGGCTATATAACGAGTCGGGGTGTAGGCTATAGGCTATATAACGAGTCGGTGTAGGCTATAGGTTAAATAACGAGTCGGGGTAGGCTATAGGCTATATAACGAGTCGGGGTGTAGGCTATAGGCTAAATAACGAGTCGGGGTGTAGGCTATAGGCTATATAACGAGTCGGGGTGTAGGCTATAGGCTATATAACGAGTCGGGGTGTAGGCTATAGGCTATATAACGAGTCGGTGTAGGCTATAGGTTAAATAACGAGTCGGGGTAGGCTATAGGCTATATAACGAGTCGGGGTAGGCTATAGGCTAAATAACGAGTCGGGGTGTAGGCTATAGGCTATATAACGAGTCGGGGTAGGCTATAGTATAGGCTATATAACGAGTCGGGGTGTAGGCTATAGGCTATATAACGAGTCGGTGTAGGCTATAGGCTAAATAACGAGTCGGGGTAGGCTATAGGCTATATAACGAGTCGGGGTGTAGGCTATAGGCTATATAACGAGTCGGTGTAGGCTATAGGCTAAATAACGAGTCGGGGTGTAGGCTATAGGCTATATAACGAGTCGGGGTAGGCTATAGTATAGGCTATATAACGAGTCGGGGTGTAGGCTATAGGCTATATAACGAGTCGGTGTAGGCTATAGGCTAAATAACGAGTCGGGGTAGGCTATAGGCTATATAACGAGTCGGGGTGTAGGCTATAGGCTATATAACGAGTCGGGGTGTAGGCTATAGGCTATATAACGAGTCGGTGTAGGCTATAGGTTAAATAACGAGTCGGGGTAGGCTATAGGCTATATAACGAGTCGGGGTGTAGGCTATAGGCTAAATAACGAGTCGGGGTGTAGGCTATAGGCTATATAACGAGTCGGGGTAGGCTATAGTATAGGCTATATAACGAGTCGGTGTAGGCTATAGGCTATATAACGAGTCGGGGTAGGCTATAGGCTATATAACGAGTCGGGGTAGGCTATAGTATAGGCTATATAACGAGTCGGGGTAGGCTATAGTATAGGCTATATAACGAGTCGGGGTAGGCTATAGTATAGGCTATATAACGAGTCGGTGTAGGCTATAGGCTAAATAACGAGTCGGGGTTGGCCATATATCTTTAATTTCGAATACGAAGCCAACAAATTTCATTTACGTATTTTAGTTGTAAATTAATTTAAGAGTTTTTGAAGAGTGCGCATGTGCATTGCCTGTGCTGTAAAGCTTTTGATTGAATCTGGCAAAATAACTGAGAAAAGATGCCATGTTCGTAATTTATATATAAAAAAAATCTAACATTAATTCAATCTCAATCGTATTCATAAACCACCTGAGTGACATCATTACAGGTTTGGAGAATAGGTTTCTGGATAAAGACTAGTTTATTTCTTCAGGATGATCGTAGGCCTATAAGATCGTCAGCGAGTTGTTCGGGAAACACACCCCAGATGAACTGATGGACTCAGAGCCAGGAGAAGATAACCATAATTAGAAGTGACTTCTAGAGCCAGTGATCCATGCAGGTTATTAGTGTTGTCACGAAATGTTGCAGATGCTCCTGCGCATGCGCACCGCTCCCACTGCGCCCCCTATGACTGCGCCCCTCTGCCATGTTTACAGCGCTTCCTAAGATCTTAAACCTGTGCAATGAGTTCAGTGCATTTCTATGGAGAGCCATATACATCAAAATCTGGACCCTGCGATTACACTGAATCAGTTCAGGCTTCCCACGGCCTGTTAGTGTTGGTTGTGTTTTCTCCAGAAAAATTCACCAAAGATACTTTCTAATACGTTTATGATGAATTGCTGAACTGATGAATAGTTTAGATATGACATTTGGATATAGCCTATACAGTATAAAGGCCTAATAACAAGATGTGGGTGTTTGGAAGGTGTTTCTTTTCCTATTATAGAAATTGCATTTGAATTGAGAGTTTTGATGCTTGTTCTCCAAGTTTATATTAACCAAGTTTCCAAATGCAAATCACAGCATATTAACATACACTTACAGCTTACACCATTGCAGTGTTGTTATGATGGAAGTAGTTGTTGTGAACATTTATGGTGTGAAAAGATTTCCAAAAGCAATGAGTAGATGTATTTATTAAGCAGAACTGTCTTAGAGGATCCGTCAGGTCTGAATGTGCTGATCTAAAGCCGGAATATTCAAGATCTCCAAAAATAGTGTGAAAATAATCTGCCAATCAATATCATTTCCACCAATGGCAATATAATGATCAAGATATAGTTATAAAAAGCGTTCTAAATATAAAAGAATATCAGAGTCCACAGCACAACTATATTAACGATAACGGCAGAGGAACGATATCATTGCAATCACTTTCTACATGACTTTATTCCAGCTGATGAAGGACTAAATCATTGCCAGAATCCGGCTCGAGATTACTGAAACTGATGAGTTTATAACAGAAGGATATCTCCAATCAGTTATGTTACTGTACACTAATATTGTTTTAGTTACCTTTATAGTTATCCTTCTTAAGTTCACACCAAGAACGATAACTATAACGATAACTAGTGTTCACACCATCACATGTGCTGGTTATTAATCAGTTTGTGTTCTGTCGCTTTAAATGCTCGAGCTCTTTTAAACAGGATGGATTCTGATTGGCTGTCAATATTATTTATCTTCCTCATCTGAAAAAAAAAAAAAAAAAAAAAAATCATTCAGAAAGAGATTGCAACAATGTTTCTTGGTGTTGTTATCTTTATTTATTTGCTACTTATATTTGGAATGATTTTAGAACTGTATATTTGATCGTTATCGTTAGTTCTAGTTATCATCCTTGGTGTGAACGGCGTTATAACGTTGCTTGTAAAGGGTTCAGGAATGTTTATGACAGGCTCGAGACTTCATAATGTTATTACAGGCAATGATATGATTATTATAAGGTGACTGTTCTTTGGATGGAAATTGGTTTGAAGTTAAGGTTATAGATCAGCTTCTGACTGAAGCAGAGGAGGAGGAGAACGCTGTTTACTGTACATATTTAATAAGCCTTGGGAAAATTAACCTGTAAAACTGTGTGTGTGTGTGTGTGTGTGTGTGTGTGTGTGTGTGTGTGTGTGTGTGTGTGTGTGTGTGTGTGTGTGTGTGTGTGTAACTGATCATTTTTATAACCTATAGTAGTTAAAAATGTAAAACAATAGAACATTTGTTGTTGGTTTCGGGTTACATGTGTTTATCTGACAGAGCCCGATCTCTACAGTGGCGATTCATTTCATATTAGAACATATTAGAACCGCGACGAGAACAGTCATTATAACGGGATTATAAATCATTATATGATGATTATTTTTGTCCTCGTGGTCTTAGAATATGCTATACAGGCCTGAATACGGCCCGTGAGAAATTCAAGCTGACCCACTGAATTAATTATTTTAAAGGGGACATTTTTAAATTAAAGTATCAATATTTAGGCCTATACATAAATAATTAAATATTATAAATGGTAATGCCTTTAAAAAGGGGGAAACCCAATGCATTTTCCCACTTTGAAGTTTGTTAGAGTCGACCATTGCAAAAATGTCGTCATGGAAAGATTAAACGGGAAATTAACAATTGGATGATTAGATAGTATTATGATTATATTATATAAAATAGCCATACAGTTTGTAACTTTATTTAATTAAAGGCCTACTCATTTGATTAGTAAGAGTGTTTAATTTAATAAATAGCCTATTTTCTTAATTGTTAAAACGTTCTTTAACAATTCTCTTAAAATTATTAACCGCCTAAATTCATTCAATCATTATATTACCATTTATCTAAAATTCTAAATTATTCTACAATTTATTTATTAAGGATTGCCAGACGAAACACAAACATACGCGCTTCTGATTGAAATCATGGGCCTGACCTTGAATAATTTTATTTTTAAATAAACTAATTCTATTTTTAATACAATCATAGCCCTTGTAGAAACCTTTGTGCACAATTTTGGCAGATTGTTTGAATGTTCATACACTCAAAACAAGATTTTAAGCCTTATTTTTACGCAAGGTTTACGCAATTTAATTAATAAATCAAATTGAATTGAATAATTCTTACGTATTTTAATTGAATAATTGATTAAGGACTGTTCAATTACTCTAAAATGCGTAAGGAGTTTTCTATTCAATTTGAAGTAATTTTACTATTAGGCCTAATTAAATTGCTTAAACCTTTAAAAAAAGATTTAAAATGTATTTGATTGTAGCCTAATGTTCGGAAATGTTCACTGAGACAAAATATCATCTTTTGTGTTCCACAGAAAAAGGGTTTAATGATTATTTTAATAACGTCGATCTGTAAAACGAAAAAAAAAACGTATAACTTTCTATGAATTTTTTTGTTGTTGTTGACATTTTAAGTTATGTTTGCAAAACGAAATCTACATATCAAAACATTTGTTTCCATTTCGCGAACGAATGGAATAGATTTGAGTCATTTATAATTATTGGATACTCATGTGAGATTGTAAACCGGTCTTGAGCTAGTTTGTATGTATAATTCATGAAGTCACGTAATTAACAAATATATTAATATTAATAATTAATGAGTGTGGTAGTATATTATCTCACATTTCTGTGGATATACTAAAACAAATCTACACAAAAAAGCGAAACCAATATTTAACATATAATTTAACTGTTGTTTTATGTGTAAAATACAATTACAAGAATCATAATAATTGTGGCCATGCAGGCTTGTTTTTTTTAATATTTTTTTATGATTTCCGACCATGTAATTAACATTAAAATTAGAAATTATATTTGAATTTGAGGTATTTATTTATTTAGCAGTAAACAAATATTACAGCTAAAAGAACATGTTTCAAATGTTTTATTGTTGAACCACCATAAGCCAAAAATGCACGATATAAAGAATTGTTTTTAATTATTATTATTGTGATTAAATGCAATTTTATTAAATTAAATAAACTCATATTATGCTCATATTATACATATTCAATTTTAAAATAGAGAGAGCTCTGTTAAAATCCAAGAACAAACATTTATTGTTTATTAATTTAGTACAAATTCTTCTTCTTTTTTAAATACAAAAGCGTTTTTGTTCTTTCAGTGCTAAATGAAGAATATCTTTTTTTTAAAGTGCAAAACTTTAAAGCAACAATGGAATGGAGTGATAATGTCACTGATTCAACTGATTCCACACCTGAGCATCATGTTAGAGTTACTGTTACATTTCAGAAAACTTTCATAAATTAACCCGAGCCTCAGACCATTGAACGCCATAAAGTGCTTAAGGTGTTTCAGCCTGATCTCATGAAATGCGTCTCTATAACACGCGTTTTAATCGTTCAGTTTATACGCGAAAGCGAGTTTTTCCGTGCATATAAAACGCAGTTTTATCGTGCATTATGATCCTCACTGTAATACACACAGACCCACACCACTAACCCCACCGAAGGGCTTACTGGTTTACTGTGCGTATATCATATGCGTGCAATAACTCATTTTCGCGTATGAATTGCACGATAAACAATGCGTGCTATAGAGACACATTGCATGAGATCAGGTTGGAATTTTACTTAGAATTATGTAATTATGATTATTAATTGTATTATGACTCATAATATGATTATGAGTATTAGCCTACATATAGGCCTACGTGAGTGTTTCGTTTTTGTTAATACAAAGTGGATTCTTGTGTTTTTAGCCTATAACGTAGGCTATTCGTTTATTTATGCCCAATATATATTTTTAGAAGTTAATTCGTTTGTTTTTTCGTAAGCTTAAAAATTATTTATACATTCAACTTATGTTTAAATTGTAGCTATAAGATGTATAAGTAAAATGTAATATTTAACAAGCTGAGTGCAGTCTAGTGGTCCGAGGTTCTCCTTAATCTACAAAAGTTTGATTTATCTGATAAAAACGGGTAAAGTACACGGAAAAGAGGTGCTAACATCCCTAACTGTGTGTAGATTCAACACTGATCATTTGTTTGACATGCATGCCTCGGTGAGCTCCACATAATCATACATCCCATGTTCCATATGAGTGAGTCTGCAGATCTGGGACCTGAGAAAAGAAAAATAAAGGAAAGCCTGATGAGTGTCTCGGATTGCCCTCATACTCCCAATTCATCCACTGTAGAGACCCGACACTAGGCCTATGGATTCAGTTGAACTGCAGATTAATGGATCATGGATGGATACAAGGACATCAAATACATCTAAGAAATCAAATATAAATTAACTCACTATAGCGTTATAAATAATCGCGTTATTTTGGTTATTTTTCCACC
>CM038641.1:610000-612500 GCA_021554675.1 Leuciscus idus | reverse complement strand
TCTGACTTTATATCTCGCAATTCTGACTTTATATCTCGCAATTCTGACTTTATATCTCGCAATTCTGACTTTATATCTCGCAATTGTGAGATAAAAAGTTGCAATTATCTTTTAAAATGTTTTATTCTGTGGCGGAAACAAGGCTATAGGCTATTTTTCTTCCTGAATGGGAGTCTATGGACAGAACAGAAAATGATGAAATTTGGCACACTTGTAATGATAGTCATGAATAATAATCTGACCAATTTTTGAGTCTCTATAGCGCCACCACCAATTCAAAAAATCACTTTTCTAAAGGTTATAACTTTAGAACCCTTCGTTCTAGAAAGATTAAATGTAGTTCACCTGATTCCTCTCTTCATGCTGATCACAGTCAACATCTTACATTAAGACTCCGCCCATTACAGTAGCGGCCATTTTGAAAAGTACAGTATTCGCTGCTCCTCCTTCAAAATGTGTCTAATTTTGTCCAAAATCTGATCAGATGATCTTTGGACTGAACCGCACAGAAATTACTGAACGGATTTTTTGATATTCACTATCGTTCCTGAGAAATACGTCTCCGAAGTTGACCTTGCCTGTGTTTGTTGTCTTGTGCTAGGTTAGCTTAGCATGCTAATTGGTTATATGTAAAAGTTTCTTCGGTTCCAGACATTGAGTCTTTCTGAGAATTATCTAATCTGAATTTATTATAGTTTTACTGAATTGCTAAAACACTAAACCCCATTCTCTGAACCAAATTCTCAAGTCTAAACCAAATTGTCAAATAAATCACTCTCTCTGTAAAACATTAAACGAGTTGAGGTAGTTACAGTGTTTTCCCATTTCCAATTCCAAACACAATAAAATGACACACACAGCACAATTATTTACTCACAGAGAGCAAAACCTCTACTCAAGTCTACAAAAGTCTAAACACATTTTCTGTTTTACACACATTTTGCAATTCAAAATGACACTTTTTAAACGCACTGAACACGGTTCTCTGCATAACACACAACAATCTGACATAAAGTCACATGTTTGCCATTTCAAAACACTGCCATTCCAAACGACACTACATGATCTGATTGGCCAATACATGTGTCACCTGACCAAACACCTCAATGGCTGTTAACACTTCAGTCAGGATGTAAGCTCTATGAAAAGACCACAGGTGAGCACCTTTTTTTTTTACAAAAACAATGGAAGACTTTGCAGAGAGAGGAAGAGGAAGAGTGAGAGGAAGAGGAAGAGTGAGAGGAAGAGGAAGAATGAGAGGAAGAGTGAGAGGAAGAGGAAGAGGAAAAGTGAGAGGAGAGGAAGAGGAAGAGTGAGAGGAAGCGGAAAAGTGAGAGGAAGAGGAAGAGTGAGAGGAAGAGGAAAAGTGAGAGAAAGAGGATGAGGAAGAGTGAGAGGAAGAGGAAGAATGAGAGGAAGAGGAAGAGGAAGAGTGAGAGGAAGAGGAAGAATGAGAGGAAGAGTGAGAGGAAGAGGAAAAGTGAGAGGAGAGGAAGAGGAAGAGTGAGAGGAAGAGGAAAAGTGAGAGGAGAGGAAGAGGAAGAGTGAGAGGAAGAGGAAAAGTGAGAGGAAGAGGAAGAGGAAGAGTGAGAGGAAGAGGAAAAGTGAGAGGAAGAGGATGAGGAAGAGTGAGAGGAAGAGGAAGAATGAGAGGAAGAGGAAGAGTGAGAGGAAGAGGAAGAGTGAGAGGAAGAGGTATGGGTAGAGCTGGTAGAGGAGTTCATGGCCAAAGAAGACAACAACTTTCTAATGAAATCAGGACAAGCTTAGTTGATCATGTCATGAACCGTGGGCTGACAATACGAGAGGCTGGACCGAGAGTGCCGCCCAACCTGATCCGCTTTACTGTCGCCCGGTGTCGTCCGGACATTTAGACTGGAGTACAGGGATGTGACCAAAATTTAATGTAGTTCACATGTAGTGTACTACATGTTTACTACATATACTACATGTGTACTCATATACCTGTACTCCAGTCTAAACGTCATTGGCCTCATGTCATAGTGTGTCAGTCGGGTGACACCTGTTTACTTCATGAATGGCTGATGTCATACACTAACTGTACAAGTTTCCTGTGCAGTGTCCTCTACTGTGGGGGAATATCTTTAGGCTGCATTGTCCAAATTCAAAGCCACATCATCCAAGACCACACCATATTCAACAACATTCATGAGTCAGTCTGTCCACACTGGCTCGCATTCTCAAGCGAAAGCAAATCAGAATGAAACAACTTTATAAGGTGCCGTTTGAGAAACTCTCAAAGAAACAAAGAGGTCAGACGAGCATATGTGGATGTAAGTGCGATACTGACTGCAGTACACTATACACAACATCGCTTCCCAGTGGCCTGGAGTGGCTCTTTGTTTTCAGGGAGTACTGGAAATGCTGTCCCACATGAGTTCATCTTTATAGATGAGTCTGGGTTCAACCAAACAAAGACCAGAAGAAGGGGGAGACACGTCATTGGCCACAGAGCCATTATAGATGTTTATAACGTGGT
>CM038641.1:555000-605000 GCA_021554675.1 Leuciscus idus | reverse complement strand
ACAACCAAGATGGCGCCGCGGATGGCTGCCTCGGTGTGGAGCTCTCCAGTTATTGTGTTGTTTTTGTTGGTTTGTTCTGCGTTTAGTCATTCTTTTCCTATCAGTTTCACCAAAGACGAACTACTGGACATTAGGAAACACACACCAGACAACTTTTTTACAGATTTTGATTTCTCAGACGTTTTACTGGACATTCTCGTCGGAGGGGCAGCGGTGTTGTTCAAACGCGCGGTCAGACGCAAACGCGGGAAGCGCGCTGGCGCGCTGGTTAAACTCCGCGAGCGCGGCCTCCGCACTGCACTCCCCAGTATTCATCTTGCGAATCTCCGATCTCTTCCTAACAAAATGGACGAACTTCTTCTCCTCACCCGCACTAACAAGGATTTTTTAAACTCCGCTGCTCTGTGCTTCACTGAAACCTGGCTGAGTGAAGCCATACCGGACAACGCACTACATCTGCCGGGCTTTCAGCTGTTCCGAGCGGATCGCATCGCGGAACTAACGGGGAAAACGAGAGGTGGTGGATTGTGTTTCTACATTAACGAAAGTTGGTGTTCAGATGTAACAACACTGAAGAAGATGTGCTCTCCTAATTTAGAGGCACATTTCATAAACTGTAAACCTTTCTACTCGCCGCGGGAGTTTTCCTCATTCATTCTCGCGAATGTTTACATTCCTCCAGACGCGTGTGTGAGCGCGGCGATACAACAGCTGGCTGAACATATAGCTGAAATGGAACAAAGGTACCCAGACTCTCTTTTAATCATTCTTGGGGATTTTAACAAAGCAAATCTCTCCCGTGAACTGCCAAAATACAGACAGCATGTTACATGTCCTACCAGAGACAGTAATATATTGGACCACTGTTACACCACGATAAAGAATGCGTATCACTCCGTCCCACGGGCAGCTTTGGGGCTCTCTGATCATTGTTTGGTTCATCTTATACCGACCTACAGGCAGAAACTGAAATCAGCTAAACCTGTAATAAGGACTGTAAAAAGATGGACCAACGAAGCAGAGCAGGATCTACAGGCCTGCTTCGATTGCACTGATTGGACTGTTTTTGAAGCTGCAGCCACCGATCTGGATGAGCTCACAGATACTGTAACATCATATATCAGTTTCTGTGAGGATACATGCATTCCTACCAGGTCATTCTTATCATTCACTAATGATAAACCATGGTTTACTGGGAAACTCAAACAGCTTCGTCATGCCAAAGAGGATGCTTACAGAAGTGGGGATAAAATCTTGTATAACCAGGCCAGAAACAGACTGACAAAGGAGATCAGAGTTGCTAAAAGAAGCTACTCTGAAAAGCTGAAAAACCAGTTTTCAGCCAACGACCCGGCATCAGTCTGGAGAGGCCTGAGGAACATCACCAACTACAAATCACCATCCCCCCGATCTGTGGAGAATCAACAACTGGCTGACACTCTCAATGCATTCTATTGCAGGTTTGAGAAGCCCAGACTCACACCTCACACCCGCTCTGATGTGCACTTCACACATCCACCATCACCTCCTGCAACCCCTCTCCTCCCCCCTTCTGCCATCCAACCTGAGCTTAAGGTCTGTGTGGAGGACGTGAGCCGAGTCTTCAAAAAACAGAAGACTAGGAAAGCTTCAGGCCCAGACGGCATCTCATCTGCTTGTCTAAAAGCCTGCGCTGACCAACTGGCCCCAGTCTTCACGCAGATCTTCAACAGATCATTGGAGCAGTGTGAAGTTCCCTGCTGCTTCAAACGCTCCACTATCATTCCGGTTCCCAAAAAACCTAAAATCACTGGACTTAATGACTACAGACCTGTCGCTCTCACGTCTGTGGTCATGAAGTCGTTTGAAAGACTGGTGTTGGCCTATCTGAAGGACATCACTGGACCCCTGCTGGATCCCTTTCAGTTTGCTTACAGAGCAAACAGGTCTGTGGATGATGCAGTCAACATGGGACTGCACTATATCCTGCAACATCTTGACAGACCTGGGACTTATGCACGGATCTTATTTGTGGACTTCAGTTCGGCCTTCAATACCATCATCCCTGATCTTCTCACAGCCAAACTGACTCAGCTCTCCATGCCATCCTCAATCTGTCAGTGGATCTCCAGCTTCCTGACAGACCGGCAGCAGCGAGTGAGACTGGGGAAGCTCACATCCAGGACCCTCACCATCAGCACTGGCGCCCCCCAAGGGTGCGTTCTCTCCCCACTGCTCTTCTCCCTGTACACTAATGACTGCACTTCTAAAGACCCCTCTGTCAAGCTCCTGAAATTTGCAGACGACACCACCGTCATCGGTCTCATCCAAAATGGTGACGAGTCTGCTTACAGACTGGGGGTTGAACAGCTGGCTGTCTGGTGCAGCTATAACAACCTTGAGCTGAACACGCTCAAAACAGTGGAGATGATTGTGGATTTCAGGAGAAAATCCCCAGCACTCCCCCCTCTCTCCATCATGAACAGCACTGTGGAAGCAGTGGAGTCATTCAGGTTCCTGGGCTCTACCATCTCTCAGGACCTGAAGTGGGCAAATCACATTGACTCCATTGTGAAAAAGGCCCAGCAGAGACTGTACTTCCTTCGCCAGCTGAAGAAGTTCAATCTGCCACAGGAGCTGCTGATCCAGTTCTACTCAGCCGTCATTGAGTCTGTTTTAAGCACTTCCATCACTGTCTGGTTTGGTTCAGCTACCAAATCGGACATCAGGAGACTACAACGGACAGTCCGGACAGCAGAGAGGATTATTGGTGCCCCCCTGCCAACCCTCCAGGACCTGTACTCTTCCAGAGTGAGGAAGAGAGCAGGTAAAATCATCACAGACTCCACTCACCCTGGACACCCCCTGTTTGAACTGTTACCGTCAGGACGGCGACACAGATCACTGGCCACAAGAACATCCAGGCACAGGAACAGTTTCTTTCCACAGGCCATTTCCCTTCTGAACACTTAACATGCCCCCCAAGGCATATGCCTGCAAGTGCATTACTCCCACTGTCTAGTGCAATATTCTCTTAACTCAGGTGATATTTATATTTATATTTATATTATTCATACTACTCAAAATACTGTAAATATGTTCATAATCTGTAACATGCACTAGACTCCCACTGTCTAGTGTAATATTCTCTAACTCAGGTGATATTTATATTTATATTATTCATACTTCTCAAAATACTGTAAATATGTTCATAATCTGTAAATGTTTATTCAGACTAAACCCAACTGTGACCCCTTTTTTTACTTTTTATACTATTTTTATTTTTTTTTAATATATTTTATTCTTAGAATTTGTATTACTATGTTTCTTGTTGTATTTGTATTTGTATATGTGCACTGGAAGCTTCAGTACCAAGAAAAATTCCTTGTGGGTGCAAGCACACTTGGCAATAAAGCTCTTTCTGATTCTGATTCTGATTCTGATTCTGATATTAATATGCATCTTATCATTGTTCTAGTGATTATGATCAAGTACCAAACAAAACAAGGTTTCTTATGGAGAAATCACTCAATACAATTAAATCAAAACTGCTAAACTTGATCAGTTTCATTCTAAAGCATCATGTCCACACACCTCTTCCTCTAACCGCTACAGGAGAGTTCAGATATATAACATGAGCACAGTGACCTCTGCTGGTCACTCCGGGACATGAGCTAGGAGCTAGGCCTGTAATGAATACAACAATTATATAATGTTAAAAATATTTCTTTCTTTTTTTTTTCTTTTACAATTGTTTGATTTCTTACCGACATATAAATTGAATTATCTTTATTCTGTGCCATATAATATCTCACAGCAAATCCCACGTAACATATTCGAGGCTGTCTTCATTTAAAAAATAAAATAGTTGCCCACAGAATGCACAGTTCCCGCTCCCTCTAGTGGACGAGTAAGCCTACAGTAAGTAAATAAATGTTATTAGCCTACATCATTAAATGTTCCAAGTTTAAACTGGAGGTTTTATAGCCTAGTTCTGCATGCATCCCTGCAGTCTACAGGAATTATCTGACAACTTCTGAAATTACATCTAGTCCCTCTGTATCATTTTAGTGAGCGCGTATTATATTTTACGCATGCGCAGTGATGACTTAAGCCTTTCAGATGTTCAGATGTGGAAGAGCAACTTGAAACGCTTGAAAACGCCAGTGTGGACGGGGAGCGTTTAGAAACGAAAACTCAGTCTTTAAGTATCTGGATTACCATATTTGACTGCATTCCCGGTCGCAAAAATGTGGATATTAACTGTTCTGTCTCTGTGAAGAGAAAAGCCTCGTCTGTACGTCGGCGACTTTTCATACAAGCTGTAATTACGAGTTGTAATTAAAGTCGGAATCTCGTAATTACGGTAATTCCAACATTGCGTGAATGCATAGCAGATGGGTTACAGCCAATCAGCATGCAAGATGCAAATCAATGTACATTAAGTATAATATAGATGTCAGGTGTGTGTGTGTGTGTGTGTGTGTGTGTGTGTGTGTGTGTGTGTGTGAGAGAGAGAGAGAGAGAGAGAGAGAGAGATGTCAGGTGTGTGTGTCTGTGTGTGTGTGAGAGAGAGAGAGAGAGATGTCAGGTGTGTGTGTGTGTGTGTGTGTGTGTGTGTGTGTGTGTGTGTGTGTGTGTGTGTGAGTGAGAGAGAGAGAGAGAGAGAGAGAGAGAGAGAGAGTGAGAGAGATGTCAGGTGTGTGTGTGTGTGTGTGTGTGTGTGTGTGTGTGTGTGTGTGTGTGTGTGTGTGTGAGAGAGAGAGAGAGAGAGAGAGAGATGTCATGTGTGTGTGTGTGTGTGTGTGTGTGTGTGTGTGTGTGTGTGTGTGTGAGAGAGAGAGAGATGTCAGGTGTGTGTGTGTGTGTGTGTGTGTGTGTGTGTGTGTGTGTGTGTGTGTGTGTGTGTGTGTGTGTGAGAGAGAGAGAGAGAGAGAGAGAGAGAGAGAGAGAGAACACAGATCAAACGGCGCCCCCTTCTGGAAGTTCTAATGAAACGCATAAAATCCTAAAATGCTGAATCGATGTTATGCATGATTGCGTTCAGTCTCTCTCTCTCTCTCTCTCTCTCTCTCTCTCTCTCTCTCTCTCTCTCTCTCTCTCTCTCTCTCTCTCTCCCTCTCTCTCTCTCCCTCTCTCTCTCTCTCTCATTTCCATGGTTTGTTTTTATGCCTTTTTATGCTGATACTAACCATTATTTTAAGTGCTGTATCTTAAGGGTCATTAGGGGAAGAATATTTTGCTTATAATGTAATAGTTGGTGTTTATGTACATGCATTTCCCTCAAATGCTCAGATTTTAGTCTGGCATTTGTTTAGTCAGCTCTTATCTGCGCGCTCGTGTGTGTGTGTGTGCGTGTGTGTACGTGTGTGTGTGTGTGTGTGTGAGTGGTCCTGTAATGTGGATATGAATGAGTGTTGTCCAGGTTCTCTGCTTGGGGGCGGGGCCAGAGCGCAGCTGCTCTCTCATTGGCTGGACGGGTTAAGAGGTTGCTTCTTGCACAGGAGGGATGGAGTGATCAGTTTCACACTGAGGAGCTCACAACACTGGAGCTGCTGGAAACTGTGCTTTAGCAGATCAATAAAGGTCTGCAGGCACTGATCTGCGTCAGAGACCCGAGTCGCTTCATACGCTGACACACACACTCCATCATGAAGGTGAGTCTTCACACACTAATCAGGGCATGTGCAGATGGCATCTCTTCAGCATCACTAACAACTGATGAAGATTTTCATCTTGAAAGTATTGCTTTTACAAGATCTGTGTTTTAGTTCAAGTTCCTCTCCAGCGTTCCTCTCTGCCACTTCAGCTCCTGAGATCTCCGGTGTTTGATTGTGTGTTATAGTGTGAGCGATGGACTGTGAGTCTGAGACGTGTGCGTGTGTAAGTTACTGTAGTTTCTTAAAGATGCAGACTGGAGGATTTTACACAGACTGTGCCGATACACCAAACCTGGTGGGAATACAGGAGAGCTTGTTGTGCACACGCAGAAGTGTTTCTGGACACACACCGTAGCTGTGAAACATGGCATCCTTACTGTGATGATGTAGTGTGACACTTTTGATTCTCTCAGTGTGTTTTTTGCATGCTCACACAATATAACTGCTGAGTGTGTGTGTGTGTGTGTGTGTGTGTGTGTGTGTGTGTGTGTGTGTGTGTGTGTGTGTGTGTGTGTGTGTGTGTGAGACAGACAGAGATCTTCTCTCGCCGGGCAGAACATATGCTTGATTTATTGACTAGATGACAAATCAAGTTCCAACAAGAAATCTAAAAAAACCTCCAAAACAAAAGCAAGCAATCTGTCAGTGATTCATTTTTTAACAAAAGTTACTTTGGGAACCCCAGATTATATTGTGATTTGTTCACAAAACAGTTCTCAGTGAAGTGCTCCAACCTTATTTACACACATCCACTGGTTCCCAATGCTGGGCTCCAGAAGCTGTGCAGAGACGCATTACAGTGAATCCTGTTGTCAGGAGTTGCTCAAGCATGAAGGATGTCATAAATACAATAGAATATCTAATTAAACAAAATACATCAATACAATAAATCAAGGAAAGGCCCTAATGAAGCGTGCAGTGATGCGACGGCTCGTAGGTTTTCAGGAAGAAAGCTTGGGACAGACTCGACTAAAGGCTGATTTATCAATGTTTACCCCGATTTTGTACAACCAGCAAATTACTATTGGATGCAAGATACTTCTTGCTGAAGGATATACTGTATATATTCACCGTGCTTTAAAGATATATCGGGGCAGTACCATGAAGACAATTAAAAACTAATAAGAGGATGAATTCAATTCTGAATGATATAGACGTAACAAATCCATGAACACGTTTCTCACTGTCAGAAAGGGGAGAGAATATCACTTACTGTGGAGAACAGATAGAGAGTCAAGATTTGGAGAATAGATGTTCATCATTACCGAGAACAAGTCGATGTGGAGAGTTCAGACACGTCCACAGTTATAAGCTCTCTGTGCGGTCCAGGAGGGTGAACTGTGGGCATCAGGTGCAAGTGGAAGATCATTAAGAAGAGGTCGTACTGGGGAAGGGAAATATTGTGCTGATTAATTATACCAGCGAAAGGAAACGCGCATAATTTAAATAATAAAGGACCCAGCACTGAGCCTTGAGGAACACCACAGGAATGACATTACTCCTGGAATAACATATCTTCATAGTAGGATCTGAGCCAGTCTAAGACAGGACCTGATGGACCGACACAGGTCTGAAGCCAGTCGAGCAGACACTCAGAGCAAACGCACAACAAGAACGACAGTGATGGGACGTTTCCAGCAGTCAAAGCAGCATCTGATCTTAGAGATGTGGACATGTTCACACCAGCTCTGAGATTCAGCCTCCAGTCAAGTCAGGCGTATTTATATCGTGATTGTGCTTTATACAATACAGATTGCTTCAAAGCAGCTTAAGTAGGGACTGTTCACTCTTCTTCCGTCTGGGAGACGTTATAGGAGCTGTCTACGTGCTTGCAACATTGTAACAACGTAGAATTGTAAGACGTGACAGGGCTGTAGTAACGCTGTTGCGTGACATTCAGCAACTGAGAGATGACGTTCTGACAATATTTTGTTTTTATGCTAGATAGGCCTATAGATATCCCCCATTTAGCATTTTTTGTTTTGAGGTTAATTTTTAATTAGTCAGATGTTAGATAATTATATAGTTTTTTTTTTTAAATATTGTTTATCCTTATTATTATTTAATGGGGCTATCAGTAAATTAGCCTAATTATAATCAACACCTGCAAGTGTACACTTTGAAGAGTAAAAAGGATAGAAGGTTACGTTAATTCAACTTTATTAAAACTGCATATGGTTATCAAATTCCACTTCCAAAAGGCATACATTTGTGAAAAAAAATAAATGAAAAAATAAATAAATAAACGAATATACAAATTTATTCTAAGTATAATAAATAAAACATAAAAAGCAAAGATCAGAACATTTAATGAACAAAACCGGTTCTGTACATGGCAGACAGTAGTCGTCGAAAGCCAGACGATAAAGGTCGGTTACCGGAATCAGTCCCGGAAACATCCACACATCCAGAGGAACAAAGACACGAATGAGACTAAATAGCAGACAAATCAAATGAAAAACGAATCAGTGCGAGCGAGGCTACATTAGTCACATTAGAAATGAAGTTGTAGGTTGTGTTTGAATAATTACGTATCTTATTTAGCTGAGGTAAATTACACGCAATACTCACGTACCCTTACTCGATGAAGAACGAGACGATCGTCTCACACTGAGACACTGAGCCCAACGGGTGGTTGAAATTTAAAAGGCTGATTTTCGTGCTTCAGGGCAGTGACGAGTACATGTGTAGTCCAGTGGTTGTCAAGACACCGTTGGCACAACCTTAAGCAATGGCCCTGAACGGTGGTTTAATGTCAACATTGTGACAACGCTGTAACAACCTTCACCACACAACGTAGTTACAGCAACCTTTTGGCCATGTTGTTAAAACGTTGTTAGAAGGTTGGGTACGTTGTGCCAACGTTCTGTGTTTGCTGGGCTTTCGCTCAGACTCAGGAACAGTTTCTTTCCCTCAACTTACTGAATGCTAAAGTAAAATGATGAACACTACATCCAGCCTAGACCTTCTTAAAAAAAATTTTTTTTTAAAGTCTGCATTGTCCATTATCATGCCTCCATTCTGCACACTTACAAATGTCTCTTATTATTCCTCTTTTGCACTTTCCTCTCTACCTCATGATGCCATTGCGCTGAAGTGACCGTTCACATATACCTCACTCTCAGTAACACACTTTCTGTGTTATACTTCACATTTGCACCTTGTACTGCATTTTGTAATATATTGGTATATATATTTGGTAGTTTTTTAGACAACTGCATAGAGCTGGTCTCTGCCCCTGTGTCCTTTATTTTTGCTCTCCTATAATATGTTATTTTATATATATGTTCAGATTTATTAATTTATATATATTTACTGTTTGCACTTCTGGTCAGATGCTAACTGTGTTTCACTGGCTCTGCACAATGACAATAAAGTTGAATCTGAACCTGAATCTGAATTATCTCTAAGGTGGACGCCCAAATTAATATAATACATTTACATTTAGTCATTTAGCAGACGCCTTTATCCAAAGCGACTTACAAATTAGGACTAAATTCAGCGAGTCATCATAAAGAGGCAAAAGCAACAACAACGCAAGAAGTGCTCAAAATACGAAGTTCAGGTATTATTCAGAGTAGCATAAGCCTGATAAGTGATGTTTTTTTTTTTTTTTTTTTTTTTTTTTTTATATATAAGGTTAAGTGCTCACGGAAGAGATTGGTTTTCAGCTGTCTTTTGAATGTTGTCAGGGATTCTGCATTCCGGATGAGGGTGGGGAGAGCGTTCCACCAGCATGGAACTGTGAATGAGAATGTTCTGGAAAGTGATATTGTGGCTTTCTGTGATGGAACCACGAGACGTCGCTCGTTGACCGATCGTAGGTGTCTGGTAGGGATGTAGACTCGTAGGAGTGAGTGAAAGTAGGAGGGAGCTGAGCCTGTGATAGTTCTGTAAGCAAGCGTCAGTGCCTTGAACTTGATGCGAGCAGCGAGAGGTAGCCAGTGCAGAGAGATGAACAGAGGAGTGACGTGGGCCCTCTTGGACTCGTTGAAGACAAGACGAGCTGAAGCATTCTGGATCATCTGTAGGGGTTTGGTTGCACATGCTGGAAGTCCAGCCAGAAGAGCATTGCAGTAGTCAAGCCTAGAGATGACCAGGGCCTGGACGATAAGTTGTGTTGCATGCTCAGTTAGGAAAGGCCTGATCTTCCTGATGTTGTGTAGTGCAAACCTGCATGATCGAGCTGTCTTTGAAATGTGATCTGTGAAGGTCAGCTGGTCATCAAACGTTACTCCAAGATTTCTGACTGATCTTGATGGGGTGATTAATGATGACTCTAGCTGGATGGTGAAGTCGTGCTGTAGAGATGGATTGGCAGGGAGGACGAGAAGCTCAGTCTTTGCCAGGTTGAGCTGCAGGTGATGTTCCTTCATCCATGTGGAGATGTCCGCCAGACAGCTTGAGACCCGTGCAGCTACTGTGGGATCATCTGGTTGAAAGGAGAGGAAGAGCTGCGTGTCATCAGCATAGCAGTGGTAGGAAAAACCGTGTGCCTGTATGATGTGTCCCAGTGATGTGGTGTAGATGGAGAAGAGGAGGGGACCAAGAACTGAACCCTGGGGAACACCTGTGGTCAGCTGATGAGCCATAATATTTCCACATCTGATTCTAACCATGTCAACAACTGGAAAAGTCAGACAGTTGTTTATTATCATGTTAATTATAGTAACTTTTTCCCTAAATACCATACTTTTACATATGCTTCCGTTATTGAAAAACTGTTGCTTTAATTAGCTTGAACAAAACTAAAAATCATTAATAAGACCTTTGTCTCAAAATATATTCAATAATTTTAGCGATTCTCATTTGCTACTTAAATCTACAAAAAAATTTTTTTTCAAAACATCACATCAAATATCAGATGAAATTAGCACAGAATCAGCTTTGCGCTGCTGTCTTGAAAAGTGGATGTTTTGGAAAGTGTTGCGAGTGTTTGTGCCATCTAGTGGTTTGGAGGAAAATAAATCCATGGAGCCTTTAGTCCCGTTATATCTTATTAAACAGGAAAAAACACCATCAGTGGTGAAAAGTTGTTAAAGTTTAGGAATCAGAATTTCGATTATAATTTTTACTTAATTTTTCCTCTAAAGCCCCTTTATAACTGACTGTGTTTAAGTGAACACTCACCACGCTGGCCAGGCCTGTTTGCTGTTCTGTTTCCCAGCTTTCCCATGTTAAACACCAAACACAACAGCTTAGCAAAACACACAAAGACAGAAACCAACAATTAAAGAAGGACCCATGCGCCGCAACAGCCATGAATGTCAGTTCTGCAGGATTTGTGATGCCTTTTAATTTTTATTAATTTTAACGCAATATATTTGTTGATTTATTTCTTTATGATCGATTATTAATGTATTTGAAATGAACTCACTGTTTTTGTCATGTGTGTGGTAAAATACTCCCTGTGTCTGTAAATAGGCTAGCTGATGCATGTTCTCCTCAACATTAGCAGAAAGCTTTGACGTGTATAATGTGATAATGCCATTACTGGTGCAACAGGAGCGCTCCTGACCTTCCTCTCCTGACAGCCTGACGCTCTGCACATGTTCCACACTGGGATTTTGTGATGTGTTCACCAGAGTTTGTGGCCTTTCAACAAAGTTCAACTGGATCCCATGTCTGGCTAATGCAGGTTTAATTGATTTATTGATCATGAGCTTCCAGCCTACAGTCAATAACCCGCTTCGAGACAGGCGGTCTCCTTCACCAATCGTACAGTCTGGTTGTGTGAGGTGGGAGGTCAGATTGTTTTATACAGGACGTGTTAAACTGAGATTTCCTCTAGTAACCGCCTCCACTCTGTAGGCCTCAGGAAAGCCTGGATTTTGAGACTGGATTAATTCAATTCCTCTGATAGGACACAAGAAAACACGACCATAATGCATTTCTTCTCAGGATTTGTGGTGGTTTATGTATGTTTGCAGCAGATATGTCAGAAATAAAAGTAGCACTTTACCATAAGGTCTCATTGGTTAACATTAGTTCTGCATTAACTAACAATGAGAAATATATTAAGAGCCAGATTTAATATATATATTAAATAAATAAATATATTTAGAGCCAGATTTACTAACAGCTCGCTCCAGCACAAACCCTCTTTTGTCGTCATTAAACTACTGTTAGGATTCACTAAAGACACGAGGTGATAAACGAGTGCTGAAAAGGTGAGGACAGGGTTATTTCTGCAGATTATGTTATTGCATATGCATTTGTAGAAGTATCCCTTTCAGATGCAAAATTTATGGGAGGAGAGTATTTAAATGATTCACGCAAGGTTTGCGCTGGTCATTTTACTGGTATTTGCACCGTTATTTACCACCTAAAAAAAGCATGTTTAAAACCAGATGGTAATTTGCTCTGCTCTTGGTAGATTGTGTTGGTCATTATGGAAATAATTTCTAATTCAGAGTATGAGTAGAGTATTAGTAGACTGTTAGGATAGGGTTAGGGTTTGGGTTAGTAGAATAAGTTGTCATGTACTTGTAAAGTTACTTATAGTCCGTGGAATGTCCAAAGGGAACCATCAAAATAAAGTCTAACCAAAACTGACATTCGCTCCTCTAGATCCTGTTCCTCCTTGATTTCTGAAAGACTTGATTGTCATTATAGGTCCTAGTATGTCCAAACAGCTCTTTAATTAAACAAGCAGGGGTTCATCCTTTAAAAAAAAAACGGTCTCAAATATATTAGAGAATGATACCCTGGTCGAATTTCAGTCAGTATCTAGAGCCGGTCCCAGCACAGAGACGCTGTTTTAAAAGTTGTAAATTATTTAGTAGCTGTTTGACTCTGGGCTGTCTGTAGTTTTGATCACATTAGATCTCAGCACCGCATTCTACACCGGTGATCACTCAATTCCCTACACATTTAATTTATTTGTATAGCGCTTATTGCTAACAATGTACTAGTTTAAGTACAAACAATGAGCTCATTGAAGTAATGATTTCCAGTTGTGAACATAATGATTACAATACATGTAAAATGTAGCATTGGTGCATGTTGATTGACAGTTAGCTTCATCTGAAGTCCTCGCAGGAGTTACGGTCTCGTCACAGGTGTTGAGGCAGTGGAAGTCTTCGTAAACTGGAGCTGATGTACATGGGCATCCCGAATTAAACAGAAAAACAAATGGAAAATAATTAGCGTAGGTGCTGTTCATCACATTAAGCAAAGATAATCATGTGCATTTGATCTGATATAACTGGAGTACAGGGTTATGAGGTGCATTGCAGTGCTCTCCACTAATACTGACACCATTGGTAAATATGAACAAAGGAGGCTGTGAAAATAAATCTATATTATTTATCCTTTTGATCTTTAATTAAAATAATTCACAAAATTGTAACCTATCATTGAAGAAAAAAATAGAAAGTGGGGGAAAATCTCATTATGAAATAAATGTTTTTCTCTTTTTCACGTTGGCCACAATTATTGCAACATTCTTTTGCCAAGATAGCAGCTCTGATCAGAGACCATTCCTCCGCACAGAATCTCTCAGATCCTTCATTCCTCCGTACAGAATCTCTCAGATCCTTCATTCCTCCGTACAGAATCTCTCAGATCCTTCATTCCTCCATAGAGAATCTCTCAGATCCTTCATTCCTCCGTACAGAATCTCTCAGATCCTTCATTCCTCCGTACAGAATCTCTCAGATCCTTCATTCCTCCGTACAGAATCTCTCAGATCCTCCATTCCTCCGTACAGAATCTCTCAGATCCTCCATTCCTCCGTACAGAATCTCTCAGATCCTCCATTCCTCCGTACAGAATCTCTCAGATCCTCCATTCCTCCGTACAGAATCTCTCAGATCCTCCATTCCTCCGTACAGAATCTCTCCAGATCCTTCATTCCTCCGTACAGAATCTCTCCAGATCCTCCATTCCTCCGTACAGAATCTCTCAGATCCTCCATTCCTCCGTACAGAATCTCTCAGATCCTCCATTCCTCCGTACAGAATCTCTCAGATCCTCCATTCCTCCGTACAGAATCTCTCCAGATCCTCCATTCCTCCGTACAGAATCTCTCAGATCCTTCATTCCTCCGTACAGAATCTCTCAGATCCTTCATTCCTCCGTACAGAATCTCTCCAGATCCTTCATTCCTCCGTACAGAATCTCTCCAGATCCTCCATTCCTCCGTACAGAATCTCTCAGATCCTTCATTCCTCCGTACAGAATCTCTCCAGATCCTTCATTCCTCCGTACAGAATCTCTCCAGATCCTCCATTCCTCCGTACAGAATCTCTCCAGATCCTTCATTCCTCCGTACAGAATCTCTCCAGATCCTCCATTCCTCCGTACAGAATCTCTCAGATCCTTCATTCCTCCGTACAGAATCTCTCCAGATCCTTCATTCCTCCGTACAGAATCTCTCCAGATCCAGATCCTTCATTCCTCCGTACAGAATCTCTCCAGATCCTCCATTCCTCCGTACAGAATCTCTCAGATCCTTCATTCCTCCGTACAGAATCTCTCCGGATCCTTCATTCCTCCGTACAGAATCTCTCCAGATCCTTCATTCCTCCGTACAGAATCTCTCCAGATCCTTCATTCCTCCGTACAGAATCTCTCAGATCCTTCATTCCTCCGTACAGAATCTCTCCAGATCCTTCATTCCTCCGTACAGAATCTCTCCAGATCCTTCATTCCTCCGTACAGAATCCCTCAGATCCTTCATTCCTCCGTACAGAATCTCTCAGATCCTTCATTCCTCCGTACAGAATCTCTCCGGATCCTTCATTCCTCCGTACAGAATCCCTCCGGATCCTTCATTCCTCCGTACAGAATCTCTCCGGATCCTTCATTCCTCCGTACAGAATCTCTCCGGATCCTTCATTCCTCCGTACAGAATCTCTCAGATCCTTCATTCCTCCGTACAGAATCTCTCCGGATCCTTCATTCCTCCGTACAGAATCCCTCAGATCCTTCATTCCTCGGTACAGAATCTCTCCAGATCATCCATTCCTCCCTACAGAATCTCTCCGTACAGAATCTCTCCAGATCCTTCATTCCTCCGTACAGAATCTCTCCAGATCCTCCATTCCTCCCTACAGAATCTCTCCAGATCCTTCATTCCTCCGTACAGAATCTCTCAGATCCTTCATTCCTCCGTACAGAATCCCTCAGATCCTTCATTCCTCCGTACAGAATCTCTCAGATCCTTCATTCCTCCGTACAGAATCCCTCAGATCCTTCATTCCTCCGTACAGAATCTCTCCAGATCCTTCATTCCTCCGTACAGAATCTCTCAGATCCTTCATTCCTCCGTACAGAATCCCTCAGATCCTTCATTCCTCCATACAGAATCCCTCAGATCCTTCATTCCTCCGTACAGAATCCCTCAGATCCTTCATTTCTCCGTACAGAATCCCTCAGATCCTTCATTCCTCCGTACTGAATCTCTCCGGATCCTTCAGATTCCTAGCTCCACTTTGGTGCTTCTCCTCTTCAGTTCACCGCACTCATTTTCTAAAGGGTTTCATTCAGGAACTGGGACGGTCATGGCAGACGGTCATTTTGTGCTAAGTGACACATTTTAGTGTTGATTTTGATGTTTGTTTGGAAGATGGAAGATCCAACAACGGCCCATTATAAGATTTCTAGCAGAGGCCATCAGGTTTATATTTTTTATCTGTTGGGATTTTCTAAATATCGATAAATTATTATAAACTATTGCGAAATGACGTTTTTTCATTAACCGATGTTATGAGACTAAAACGTGTTTTTTTCCTTTCACGATAAGTCATTCCAAAAATCATGGCAAAAGATGTTGGTAGGTTTACGTATATCACAGCCACCCCACTAGCCATTATTTTTAATCGAAGGAGACGTAGGCGTATTTTCCAACATTAATGCCAAGGAAAGACCCTTATACTGGGACCGGCACATATGAGAAGTTTCTGGGTGTTTCTCCCTCATATCGGCTTCAAGCTCTTTGTGTTGTTTAGAATCCAGTATTCCTGTGATACTTTTGTCTGTTATGAGTTTAATGAAGAAATCCTTCTCGTCTTCTGTTCAAACATACCGTGCTGCCTTTAAAGAATGATCGACTTTTGCGTACGTCAGGTGACCTGTAAATGCGAAAAAACTGTTTCCATTGCAGTTTTGTGAAATATTATTTTTTCGAATTGCCTGAAAAACCACCTCATGCGAGCATAAAATCTTTTTTGTGATTTATGGGAGTTTTCACGAAATTGACGTGTTTCCAATGGGCATATTTTCAGTTCGCAATTTGAAGGGTAATTGAAACACGGCTACTGACAGACTGGGAAGAGAGGAACTGCAACAATGGAGAATATGGGGAAAATAATCAACATTCAAGCAGGAAAACCTGCTCTAGTAGAGCCTGAAACATCATCAAGACTTTGAAAAAGGGCAGATCTAGGTCTTCTTTAAAATGAATGTCTAAGACTTTTCACAGTATATGAGGTAGGCAATGACCAGTTAAAGGGTTAGTTCACCCCAAAATGAAATTTCTGTCATCAATTACTTAGCCTCATGTTGTTCCAAACCCGTAAGACCCGTAAGAATACTTTTTGTGCGAAAAAAATAAATAAATAATGACTTTATTCAACTATTTCTTCTCTTCAATATTAGTCTTCAATATTAGTCTCCTACACTGATCACGAAGTAAACACAGCGCAGCGCTTCTGTATTATTACATATTTTGGGGATATTTAATTTAATTTTATCAATCAATAAATTCCTCTTGAAACAAACTTTGTTGTATTATTTTAATTTAATACTGTGAAGCTGCTTTGATACAATCTGTATTGTGAAAAGCGCTATACAAATAAACTTGACTTGACTTGACTTGACTTGACTTCTAGGTTCTACGTCAGAATGCTGGCTCATTATTGGCCGACGCTGGTCACGTGTGCGCCACAGCGCATGCGTGTGACGCTAACGCAGGAGCAGCCAATAAACAGCATAGGAGACTGGTGCAGACGAGAAGAAATTGTTGAATAAAGCTGTTATTTTTGTTGTTGTTTTTTGCGCACAAAAAAGTATTCTCGTTACTTCATAGCATTAATGTTGAACCACTGTAGTCACATAGACTATTTTAACAATGTCTTTACTTCCTTTCTGGACCGTTGCAATGACGTTGCTGTCTATGTGGGGTCAAAAACCTCTCGGATTTCATAAAAAATATCTTCATTTGTGTTCCGAAGATGAACAAAGGTCTTACGGGTTTGGAACGACATGAGGGAGAGTAACTAATGACAGAAATTCAATTTTTGAATGAAATTGTAAACTAACCCTTTAACTAATGATTCCCATCTTCACTATAACTACACGACAGCTGGTAGATTTTGGACACTAACCACTCTTTTACACTTGTAGCATGGATAAACTGAGTTGTTTCCTTCTGCACATGGCCAGGGTTTGATGTTTGTCTCTACAGAAAAGCAACTGCTCATGTCTAAACTTTATCTCTGAATGAGTGTCTTTGCTTCTTCCTCTTGTTTCTTGCAGTCTCAGCACAAATGCATTGTGATCTTTGCGCTGGTATGCTGCTGTGCTCTCCTGATGGCATTAATATTCTCTGCTGTAGATGTGTGGGGCGATGACGAGGACGGCATCACTGTGGAGAATTGTAGCAGAACCTGCCGGTAAGCAAAACTCACCCCTCGGACATTGACTATATCCAATTTTGTTGACAACCAGCTTACAACTTCTTGTGACCCACACTTGATATCTGCATTTACACTATACACTTGGTGAAACAACCCGAGGTAGACGAACTGACCCGGAAAAGCTAAGGGCCCAAAAAAACGGCCTGCTTAATTTGTGCCAGAACAAGCAGGACCCGGATTCAGCAGCTCTGAAATCTGATCCTGTACACCCTTTGGGGGATCCCCCATCTCATACACCACTGAAAGATATTTTTTTTATGAACTGTGTACATATGTTCAGGAAAATGAAGTATAATAACGATAAATATATAAAAACAATCATTAAGAAGTGGAAAAAAGTTGAATGCTGTGAGGACTGCTGAGTAGAACTGATGAGTTAGGGGGGGTTAAATGGCCGCTATGCTCATCCGTAAACACCTGCAAACTCCCGCGTGCAAAATGGCTGTGACTGTAAACTTCTGACAGACCTTTTGTTGGGCTTAATGCATAATGGAATGGTGTTTTACATGCACAACCGGTCAAAGCACGTCATTAGGATGTGAAAAACACGCATTTGAACTAATGCAAAACTCAAGATAATCTGCGTCTAGCGCATTACATTTCTATGTTAATTCTGAGAGTATATTCAAAATATGCGCGTATGTTCTGTTACCTTTCCTTGCCCCACTAAATTATGTTTCATTTACTAATTTTCTGGAGGAACACGTTCAAATGATCTATCCAATCAGCACGAGAGGAGGTCTACAGTATATACACTCACCTATGTTCCTTGACAGTTTTCAGCATTTGGTCCCACCCATCTGTCACAATGTCAGAGATCGAACTCTTTCCATCTGATGACGAGTCCCTCCTTTCCCAGGATCCTTCACCACATTCCACTGATACCTGGAGTCCTCGCGCTCCGCCGGACACTGCAACTTAGTCTCGGGCGCTACCGCATGGACGCCGGCCCATCCGTGCCGTTTCCCGAACTCCTAGATGCCGAGGCTTACCCTCACCTCCACCAGCAAGACACCCACCAGTATTTCCAGCGTCCTCCTATGCCTCGGCCCATCCAACAATCCCTGCAATGGACAGTGCTAAGTTTAAGACAAGCGCTAATCAACGCGGATGTCCATTTCTCTAGGAGATTGAATAAAGCTCAATTATATGACCTGTCTGTTTCCCTACAATCAGCTTTCCCTTCTCCAAAATCCACTCCACCCTTCAAGGTCGCTAACAAAGCGAGCAAGAATCGAAGGCCCCCGACTTCCCGTTCACAAAGAACACCGTCTCCTTCCCTCGCAAGATCGGGCCTTCATTGAGTATCAGGGATTCATCAACTCTGAGCTACGCCCCAGATTCCACCACTTCCAGGACTCACTCTCCTCTTCCCTCCGCCCAGCTTCACAGACGCCTTATTTCCCTGCCCTATTTCCCTTTTTCTACCCTCCTTGTTCCTCCCCAGGATCCAGGGGACAACCGAAGCGTGAGGCTGCCTCGGCAAGCGGCCTCAGCCCCGGCCTTTCTTCTTCCTAACACTCTCCCCCAAGCTAGATCTCATTTCACTCTCTCCTCCGGAAAGCGGAAGCCATCCCACCAAACGCTACCGCCTTGGAACCTCCAGCAACAACACAGCACAGATACTCACAGGTACGGATATTGATTTATCTTCCCTATTATTTTTACTCCCTCCTTCTGTTTTAGACTGCCAAATTGACTGTCGTGACTTTTCAGTTACCTCAAAGAATTCAGCCAATAATCCATTATTTAAATTTACTTAATTACTTTCTTTTTCCTAAGTTTCCATCGCCTTTAATCGCTATAGCGAAATCATCTGTGCCGCTTTTCCCCATAGGAGATGACAGCTGATTGATTATCTCGCAATAATTGCAGAGCTTGCATTATCTTACGGAGGATCTCACTTTCATACTTACCACAAGCTATTCTCAGCAAAATGTGCCACGTAACTTTGGAGTGGCTACCAGACAATTTTCAGGTAAAAAACGCTTAATAATCGATCTCTCAGCCCCGCACAATTCCCCGATCACAAGCAGAAACAGCCTTACCCTTACGAAAAAAAAGTATACTTCAAGTTCATTTTATGAAGTATACTTGAGTAATGTTCAAGTATATTTTTAAGTATACTTTATGTAGTAAGTATACTAATGTCAATATGTACTAGTAGTAAACTTGTAAGTGTACTATTTTAATACCGCTTGGGACTAAATTGGCCCACTTGAAGTATATAAAAGTATATGTTTAAGTGTACTATAAGTGTAACAGTAGTAAACTTTAAGTGCACAACTATTTCATAATTATGTTTCTCATTTGTACTGCAAGTGAACTTATGAGTATACTAGTAGTTTACTATTTTAATACTTGTAGCAACTTTGAAGTATACTCTCAGTAAACTACTAGTTTAGTAGTTTTATACTACAAGTTTTATTTTAATGTACTCTCAGTAAACTACTAGTTTAGTAGTTTTATACTACAAGTTTTCTTTAAGTGAACTTAACATTATACTTATAGTTTACCATTTATATATTATTTTTACTCTTTTAGTGTACTTTCAGTAAACTACTAGTTTAGTAGTTTTATTCTACAAGTTTTCTTTTAATGTACTCTCAGTAAACTACTAGTTTAGTAGTTTTATTCTACAAGTTTTCTTTAAGTGAACTTAACATTATACTTATAGTTTACTATTTATATAAAATTTTTGCAGTTGCAGTAGGCCTATACTACTATGTTCAAATGTTATTTTTTTATACTTGAAAAATACCTTTAACTCTACTTTAATTTTAAAAACATTTTATTAGCTTCATGCATCCTTTTTTATCAACACTTGAATGTCAGTAAGTTTCATAAAGGCAACATTTTAAACAAAATAGTTGAGAAAATCACATTTTTGTCAAAGACTACGCCTTGATCAGATCCAGAACGATGATCAAAACACAGGTGGAGTAGATCGAGTCCAACACCCCCAAAGCTTCACAGTCGTTTTCTCTTCATGGGTTAGGCCTACGCTTCATTTCATTTGGAAACATTAAGCAGTTTGGATTTACAAGCTGTTTAATGTTTGATATTACATTATTTTACATTTGAGTGAGCAATCTTCTATCACTTGTTTCAGCTTCTTCTTTCTCCTGTGTTTTGATCCAGAGATTCTGTACTAGAAGATGTGTCATAGCGCCCCCTACCGTATACCAGTGAAAACATGGATAGCTGGAAAATTCAGTCAATGGTGGAGAAAAGTTAAATTAAAGTAAATATGTACACTACCAGTGGACTAGCCTACACAAAAATTCAGATACGCAGAATTAGAAACATATCTGTTTTATATCAATATTTTAATCATATTTTCAAACAAAGTTTCATAAGACTGTATATGAAAAACAATGTAAAAAAAAGTATATTTAATAGGCTACTCGATCAAAAGAGTTAACACAACTACAAGCCAAGTATACTTTCAATAATTCAAATTTTAAGTATATCTCGATCAAAAGATTGAGTACAAGTATAGGCCAAATATACTTGTACTTTTCTCTCAGTATAAGTCAAGTACACTTAAGTGTAATTAAGTATATTTTTGAGAAGTATATAAAATGTAGACTGAAAGTATGCTTTCTTCTTTTTAGTTGAAAAGAAGTATACTAATAGAACACTTGAATAAACTTATTTTCCATGCTTATTTTATTTACTCTATAAGCTATTCCACCCGAAAGTTTGTTACTATATAAAGCTGAACATGTTAGTTTATAAGACGGTGTGTAATATTATGTTTTTAAAAAAGTATTTAATAAGCTACTCAATCAAAATAGTAAACACAAGTACAAGCCAAGAATACTTAGAATACTTAAAGTCGGCATGAAATCAAATTTGACAAATCTTCTTTTTATATGTAATATTGTAGTGTTTATTATAAATGATTTATCTGTGCACTTCATTATTTTTTAAAAATTCATTTACCCTTATAATCTTTAATCAAATACATTACCCTTCCCTCCCCCCTCGAAACGACCTCTCTTCTCTTTCGGTCACGTGCCATGGCGAAAGGGTGCGGCCAGAGCCGATGAGGGTGCGGCTATCGGTGTCTGTCTCGTTTTGAGTCAAGTCAAGTTATCAGTCAAGTTCACCCTCGAGAGCATCTCGAAGTGTCCGAATGGTAGGCTATCTATCTTATCTAAATCTAGTTATTTACTTATCGGACACGTCGAGATGCTCTCGATGGTGAACTTGACTGATAACTTGACTTGACTCATCTTGGTTCGCGGGAGGCTCATATAAATATGGGCTGATTCCTGCCTGCAAATTTAGCTGCTCGTCCTCGTTCTCGTCGCCGGGCTCCTCAATAAAAAATCCTTCATGGGAGGGTAACGGTGGGGAGTCCGGTGGAGAGAAATCCTACACAACTGAATGTAAACTTGCATTCAAATCTGCCTCCATTTTGTTTGCAACGCCCAACCTCCAACGATCCAATCAATTCCCGAAGGACGAAATCAAGCCCCGCCCTACATTTTTTTTCTAATTTCAGAAGCCGTTTCACTCGGATATACGTCACAACAAGGAAAAAATGACAATCTCAACTTCCGTTTCATGCCGACTTTAATTATACTTTTAAGTATATCTCGATCGAGATATTATAGGCTAAATATACTTAGACTTTTCTGTCAGTATAAGTCAAGTATACTTAAGTGCAATTTGAAGTATATTTCTGAGAAGTACATAAAGTATATTTCTGAGAAGTATATAAAAAGTAGACTGAAAGTATACTTTCTTATTTTTAGTTTAAAAGAAGTATACTAATAGAACACTTGAATAAACTTCTTTTTCGTAAGGGTATCTCTCTCACCTAAAGCCTGGTTCACACGGCAGGATAATTAGGCCGATTTTAGCCCCGATTCACCCCTTCCGACAATCTTAAGGATGCTCCGATTATCGTAAAATAATCTGATCAGATATTCCTGCCGTGTGTGGTGTGTTAAGGCTGCTCTCGTCTGCTCGGAAGGACGTCGGGACCGCTCCGATCTCAAATCGGGGATATCCAACATGTTGGATTTATTTGGCCGATTTCTTCTCGTGTGTGGTGTCCCCCGAGCACGCAGCCTGTGGACTGTGGAGTGTAGCCAATCAGAAAGCGAGGTGACGAGGCGGCGAGGAAACACCGGGGAAATATAATCAAAACAGCCGGCGGCATGGCGCACCAGAAAGTCCGGTGGACGTCAGAGATCATCGCCTTTTCTTTTGATAACGTTTTTTTTCGGTTAAAAACACAAACTACAAACTATTGCCACTGCATCCTCTTCGTCCACCATGATTGTTTACTCTGAAGTCACGTTTGATCTCGAGGTATTTTGCACGATTTCCCGTCTGATCTGGGAATGCTCGGGAGTCAAATCGGTTCGTGTGTGATGTGTTGATTTTGCCGTGTGGCTGCGCACCACACACTGTACGACCAAAACTGTTAGACCCGTGATTTTTTATCCCCGTGTGTGGGGTCTCTCAGGTTTGGAAAATCGGCCGACAATTTTTAAATCGTCCCGTGTGAACCAGGCTTAAGGCGGGCATTCCCCCCATTTTCGAAAATGAAATTCAGAAAAATCCTGATTGGAGCATCCCTATAAATTATTCTACATGATAAAAAGAATGCTTCAGATAGATCGGTATAGGTGATCACATCGGCAGATACTGCTTCCTGTGATCGACGATTGGTGATTGGCTGATTGGAGCACCCTTAATAACTGCCAAACACGTTCCCGGGGCCAAAAATCAAATAGCTTACTCTCTCTCGTTTTGCTTTTCAGAAATCCAGGCTGCTGGCACCAGAGTTGGACCCAACCCCAGTACCTCATCATCCAGAGCTGATATTCCCCTAAACCACCCACTGAAACCCCTTCTTGACACCTCTCTCAACTACATTCTTCAAGCCGTCTCTCCTAGAACCTCACAAACTAACGACTGCTTAGAGATGTCCTTTCACCTCACATAAAGCCTGTTTTTTCCACGATTTTTCTCTTCTCATTATTACCTCATTTGTAACTCATCTAAACATCATTAAAACCTCCAAGCTGTCTCCATTAAGGGTAAAGTAAGCAGAATCCAATTTTTTCATAAACTTATATTTGGTTCACCCTCTCTGAAATAACCAATTCACAAACATCCCCTCTTATCAAAGGCATCCAAAGAACCCAACCCACCCGCTGAGATGCCAGAAAACCCATAACTCTACACATATTCCCCAAATGTATATCGACTCTCCACCTAGACTACAACTCCATCAATACCACTCGCACACCCGATGTAATGCTTATATTGGCTTTTTTCAGTTTTCTCAAATACTCAGATGATCACGTCCAGCATCAACCCGAAAATCCATCCCACAATTACAGATTTATCAGTGCTAGATGGCAAAACCATCTCTTACTTCATTGAACAAATTAAGGCCATTTCATTTACATTTTCAGTCTCCCATCACCAATTCAGCCATACCAATCCCTTTTAGCCTTCTTACATTTTAGGAGCTCAGTTTCTCTGGTAAATTTTTCTCCACTGCCTCAGCAGTGATTTCCCCATTTGATGATTCGAGAGCCCTCCCGGACCAGCTATTAACCCCCATCCTGCTAACGGCGCACCATCAGCCCTGCACTCTGGAATATTTTAGTGGGGGTTGACAGTCATGTTCCAGGCAGCTGTCCCACTTTGTTTTTCGCCATTTTTGGGGGGAGCTCTATTGATTGGGGCCAAAATACCGTGATCAGACCCCTCTCCTCGGACAGCACACCTAATGCGCATACTTTTTTTTTACTCTATCTGATTATGATAGGAACTCGTTCAAATGATCTATCCAATCAGCACAAGAAGAGGCCTATATACACATAGCCGACTCACCTATGTTCCTTGACAGTTTTCAGCATTTCTCCACCACCCTGACTCCGCACTCTTGGCTGTTTCCTATCACAGCCAGGGATACGGAGGGAATTCTCTGAGTTTGGGCCAAAATACAGAGCTCGGAGTTCTCTCTGGCTTACGCATTCTTCTTTTACTGATTATTTGTAAGTGTGAACTCGTTAACTTGCTGGTGTAGTGCCAAATTCCGGTACCCACTGAATTATGTGACACTAGTATGTGCTGTAGTAATGGTAGGGTTAGGATTCGACACAACACCGGATCCATCCCCCTATTTCCTGAAAATCTGTGATCTGGGGCCGTATTCACAAAGAATTTTAAGGCTAAAAGTAGCTCCTAACTGGCGAATTTAGGAGCAACTCCTAAAAAGAATGGGCGTGTCCCTCCTAACTTTAGGACTCCTAATTTTTTTCACTAAGAGTAATTCACGAAGCATTTTAGCCCTAAAAGTAGCACCTAAGTCTGGGACAGCTTAAAAGAAGCCGCGAGGACTCCTAACTCACTAAGACCTATTCACAAACCGCTTTTTGTGGCATTTCACGTTGCGATGTTTTGAAATGCGTATGCGGCGACTACAGGAGCTTCCAATCGCGAGGGAACAATTTTGCATTGTAGGCATAACTAGGGATGCAATAATGCCACCAACAACAACCAAAACTAGGCTACTCATTGCATGTAAACTAATTGTAACGTTTCATTGTGAATCAAATTAAAATGTTCTTCTCTTTGCAAACGTAGGCAGAGGCATATAGTGACAGATTAATTCAATAATGTTGCAAAGATATTGCATCAATCCATATGTTTCATTAGGCTACTAGGCTATTTGTTTTGCCTTACTCTTTATTCATTTAGGCTATTTATTCAGTTATTCATCATCTTCCGTCCTTTGCACTACTTGTGTAGCGCACGCATTCTCAGACCTGTCACCTGTCACTCATCATCGTAGGGGAGGTGTTTGGAATCATTCCCGCGTTACAATCATCAGCCAATCAAGGTGGTCACTTCAGTCAAGCTCGTGCATGAGTAATGACGTCATCCATAGCAACGAAGACTCTCTCTTAGTTTAGGAGTTTTCATTTTTCTTTACTAAGAGTAGGTCTGAAAGGCGTTGTGAATAACTTTTAAGAGAAAACTCCTAGCTAAAATCTTTTATTGCGATTTAGGAGTACTCCTAGTGGTAAGATAAAATGCTTTGTGAATACGGCCCCTGAACATTTATTTTAAATGAAATAATTATTTCACTTTCACTTATCAAGATCATCCAAAATGTCATTGAAGTCCAGCATTCTCTTTAAATCTGATTCTGTTGTCACCTTGCACAGGGAATATGCCTCTGTGTCGTTTTTGTTTCAAGTTTGCTTTTAATATGTCTCAGTTTAGAAAATGAATGTTTCCTCTTACAATTTAGAAAGATGCACAGTTCAACATAAACATAAAGAAAGAGAGACTGAAGAACAACATCCAAGACTGTCAAGTCAAGACAGCTTTACTCAAGAAGTTGCGCTGTTGTCAGCAAATTCACACAATTCTTCTGAAATTTCAAATGGACTGCAACTGGGAAAGAAGGAAAAAAAAATCTTAAGATAGTATAGTACTAATCTAATCCATACTTGAAACTTGGCATTTTGAACTGCAAATCACTGGTGTTCCTCACTTGTAAATCACTTTTGATAAAAGTGTCTGTTAAATGACTGTAAGTAAATGTATTGGTGTAAAATACCTGCATAATTCACCTCTGGCTCTCCATCCCATATATTACAAAGACGTTAATGGGAATTTATTTAAAAAAATGTGTTGGAATAGATCCGATGGTTGATGTCTACCAATTACATAATAATGTAGTGTTCCCCATCTGTCAGTCACTACAACATTATGCCGACTGATAAATGGGCTCCTGCAGGAAGGCGACTGATGGTCCCTCAGGCTGCTATACCCACCAAACGTCCATCGAAGCGGCCCTGATATGGGCTGCCCAGAGATGAAGGAGCTGCTCTGGACCAGGAGGAGGTGAACGCACCGCTCCTTCCCCCTGAGTGAGAAGGGCCGGGTGGAGAATCTTCTGTTTCTTCTTTAAATCTTCTTTCTGTTCCGATACCCACATTTTCAATAAAAGAGCAGTTTCCGTAATCTGTGGGCCATACAGGGTGCAGTCTGATAGTGAACGACGCTATGCTTCCTCTTTCACAGTCCCCCCTTCTACATTCGCCGCAAGCCAAGAGGTCGCAGTTTGAGGACGCTTTGCCTCCTCATGTGTCTCTGGCCCTCCCCTTGCGGGATCCTTGGAGCCAGGTAAGTGTCCACCACACTCACTGCCTCTACTTACAGATACTACGCTTCTGGGTTAGGCGCCAGCGCTCCTCCTCGCTGCCCCTCCGCAGGTATGTTGGTTGTCCCCTTGGCGCCGCTACCACGGAGCCTGGCTAACACTTCCCAGCCCATCCCGCTGGCTCTTGGTGACAATCAGACTCGGCTACGTGATTCAGTTCACCAGGCATCTTCCCAGGTTCAGCGGCGTCCTCTTTACCTCAGTCGCAGGCAAAGATTGCCGAATTGCGGTCCTGCTGGCAGTAGAGCCTGTCCCTCCAGCCAAAATGAAGACAGGGTTTTACAGCCCTTACTTTATTAAACCCTAGAAAGGCAGTGGGTTACGGCCAGTCTTGGTTCGGCTAGTCTTAAACTGGGCTCTTCACAAGCTCCTGTTTAAGATGCTTACGCAGAAACACATCTTCACGTGCATTCGTCCTCAAGGTTGGTTCGCAGTAATCGACCTGAAGGATGTGTACTTCCACGTCTCAATTCTTCCTCGACACAGACCGTTTCTTCGGTTTGCTTTGAGGGTCAGGCATACCAGTACAAGGTCCTCCCCTTTGGGCTGTCCCTGTCTCCCTACTGCTTTCCCAAAGTCACGGAGGCTGCCCTTGCATTCGCATTCTAAACTATCTCGACAACTGGCTCATTCTAGGTCAATCTCAAGATCTGTTGTGCGGACACAAGGACCTGGTGCTCATGAACCTCAGTCATCTAGGGCTTTGGGTCAACTGGGAAAAGATCAAGCTCTCCCCTGTGCAGAGCATCTCTTTTCTCGGTATGGAGTAGGACTCTGTCAACATGACGACACTACTCATGAACAAGCGTGCGCAGTCAGTGCTAAACTGCCTGAATACGTTCAGGGGAAAACAGCATTTTCGCACCGTTCGGGTTGATGCGTACGAGACCGCTTCAGCACTGGCTACACGTTGTTGTAACAGCAGATGCCTCCAGACTGGGTTGGGGCGCTGTATGCAAAGGGAACGCAGCCTTGGGCCCTGGATGGGACCTCGACTGCAGTGGCACATCAACTGCCTTGAGTTGTTTGCAGTGCTGCTCACCCTGCGCTGGTTTCGGCCGTTGCTTCAGGGCAAGCACGTGCTGGTCTGGACAGTTGCATGTGCTGGTCTGGACAGTTGCACGTGCTGGTCTGGACAGTTGCACGTGCTGGTCTGGACAGTTGCTTGTGCTGGTCTGGACAATCCCAGCACTACGACAGTTGCGTATATCAACTGCCAACAGGGCTGTACGTTCACTTTTTTTGCACACAGCACTGGTGCTATAGTGGATGAGGGTTTTGTAGCACAGGCCAAACAGTTGTAGCACAAGTAGAGGGGTGGGCGATATGGCAAAAATAACATTTCATGATTGTTTTCAGGAAAATTACAATTCATGATTTTATCACAATGCTTTTTCATGTTGGTTTTACTATTTTGCTAGTGACTGAGCAAGACAGGAAAACTAATTTTCCTATTTTAAAAACAAAACCTTACAAGGTTACAAAATATATAATAAAAAAGAATGGCAGACATTTAGGCCAAAGTGGGTGAAGATAAAAATCTTTGTCATTACATTCTATCTTTGTTATTAAAAATAAGAACAAAGATACAAAACATAGTATACAAATGAAATAAACAGTGCTTTATTTATTTTTTCAGCTACAGGAGATGTGTTTAACAGTAGCATTCAGTAGCAAGTAGCAAGAAAGAAATGTAATCAACAATTATAAAAATAAAACGCTATATACACTTCACTGTATAAATTAGGGGGGCAGTGGCTCAGTGGTTCATGTAGATTGTCTACAAACCGGAAGGTTGGTGGTTCAATCCCCGGTTCCACCTGACCAAGTGTCGAGGTGTCCTTGAGCAAGACACCTAACCCCAGCTGCTCCCGACGAGCTGGATCGCCTTGCATGGCTGACACTGCCGTCGGTGTATGAATGAGTGAGTGAATGGGTGAATGTGAGGCAATATTGTAAAGCGCTTTGGTGGCCATTGGGTCTGTGAAAGCGCTATATAAATGCAGTCCATTTACCATTTACCATTTAAATTATACATTGATTCTCATTAAAGCTACTGTATTAAAGTTCTTCAGTCAAGAGTAGTGAGTGATTTTCTCTTTTGGTGCTTTATTAACATTAAAGGGATAGTTCACCTAAAAATGAAAATTCTGTCATTTACTCGTTCTCAAGTTGTTTTAAACCTGATGTTTATGTTGAACAAAGTTTTTGAAGAATGCGGGTAACCAAACAGATGCTGGTCTTCAATGACTTCTAAAAGTATTTTATTTTTATTTATTTTTTGTACTATGGAAGTCATTGGGGACCAGGAACTGTTAATACCCACATTCTTCAAAATATCTTCTTTTGAGTTAAGCACAAGAAAAAAATGAATACAGGCTTGGAACAACATGAGAGTGAGTAAATCATGAAAAATTATTTTGGGGTGAACTATCCCTTTAAGGACAAGCGAGAGCATGTTTACTAGGTGCTGTCACTTTAAGACCTGCACGCATCTAGAAACAGACATCAGTTAACTCGAATCCGATTTTCTCTCAACTGTTTTCGTTCACTTTAGACATAACCAACTGTGTTTATGTAAACCTCGTGTGTATTTGGCAGTATTAGCACAATCAGACGCGAAAGATAAAGTACAGTTTAGCGCTGTTTGACAGTGCGCGCGCTTCAGAAAAAGTGTATCATGTCAGAACAGAACGCCAATGTAATGTTTACTCGACAAAGTTTTAAAGCACGAGCATATATAATAATCAACTTTTGTGATTGCGAATAAGTGCAGTGTCCTGTGCGTGTAACTCTACTGCTGCATTAACATGTGATGTTGAGTTTGACAGTATTGGGACTGAGGCGCCAGAACTGATAGAATGTGCGCGGTAACACAATACTACCATATTTCTTCAAAAGCAGATCGTGGAGACATTGAATCATCCACGATCAAAAATCGTGATATCGCATAAGCACAAGAACGACTGTTCTCATGTCTGAAAACAAACACAAGTAACGGAGTTTACAAAACTGTAGCGCACGCGTGCTACCGTGGTACATTTATTCATCGCACAGACCTACAGTATCTTTTCGTAGGTCATATATGTCTCACTGTACAGCCCTGGCCAAGGCGGTCTGGTCTGAAGTCATAACTTTGTAAATATTTTAACAAAATGAATCAAAGCAGTCTAGTTCGCCTGTATTTGCTGTTAAAATTGCAGTGTCATTGATGCACCACTAGGGGTGCCAAACGAAAGCACAATAATAATATTAATAGAATTTTTGTAGTTGATGTATTTAAAAAAAATGCCTGAGACTGTTAGCCGTCCTCATGGCACATAATCCTTCTTCAATTGTATGGTCTTGATTATAAGGGTTTGTAAAGATATGATTTAGAGAGAGTATTGATTTTGAGCTATGTAGTGTTGGACTGAGTGTGGGTCATGTGACCTTTTAAGATATTCTATTACACAGACTCAATATGCAGGCCCTGTAACAGGATAGCAATGTTGATCAAATCTACAGGGTTTAGCAGCAGAAAAGACATTAGCAGAGGCTTCTTCTCATCTGAGGACACTCTCAGTATAAGACAGAAGTTAAGTCCCTCTGGGGCCACTAATGATGCTTTAAGTGTTGGAGTGATGTGGTAATGCACAACTGGAATCGCAGTAAATCTCATTTCCCGAAGTCAATCTGGGACCTTGAACAGCCAACATACTTAACCACTAGACTACCACAACTAAACTCAACTTCTGTTTATTCTGTTTTAGCGTCTATTCTCTGCAATTATTTTGCAGTTTGGAAAGATAAAGTGTAAAATTAAGGATGTGACAGCCATGATCATGAGCTTTATATAATTGTGTTTTCATTATGGAGGGTAATCTGTACTTTAGATAAACACTGCACCACTTTATGACTATAACATGTTTCATGTAACCATTGTGTTTTACTCAAATCAGATTTTAATTTAGAGACAATAAAACCGAGGCATTAGTGTCATTTAGGAGAACATGTTGACTTTACAGGGGCTCCACCTTTCCCAGGATCTCCCACCGGATTTTGCCAAATAGGGAATGATGCTACTGATTCCTTCGCTTCTCAAGCCAACATGACCAGGACACTTGCTTAACCTCTTACGACCTGGTGTCCACATACGTGGACATCACATTTTTAGTTGTGTGCAGCATAATACTTAATTCTGTGTAACTGAAACATGTTTTTCACAAATGCGGACACTTACACTGCCATCTGGTGGTGTCAGGAGAAAAAAAAAATAGACATAAATAATTTCAATATGGCGGAGAACATAGGCGACATGTCACCAGAGCCCGTCTACGGAGAGCCTTGGCACTTCCTATTAGCCCCATTGTATCGATCTTGGTTGCAGTTCCATTAGAATTCCACTGGAGGTGATCGCGGGCGAGTGCAGACTGAATGGGAGTCTATGGGGCTAGACGGCTAAATTTGTCTCTTTCACCCGATTGCCGTTGAGAAATCTCAAATTTTATTGTAGGTTTTGCAAGTTCACCATGGGTTATAGGTCGAAAATTGAATGAACAAGTACTTATGTTCTTTCGATTTCTTACAGGCTGAGTTGTTGTTGCCCGTAACACGCTAGCATTCTGCTAATGAACGCTGATTGGTCAGTGAAGGACTGATTACGACCAGAGAGACCGCTTGATGGCATCGTGGCATCCGAAGCAGGACCAGAAACAAACAAAACAAAAGCTCTTCTAGCACGTGTATTTACCTGTGTCAGCTGTGTTGTGTAGTTACCTGTGTCAGCTGTGTTGTGTAGTTACCTGTGTCAGCTGTGTTGTGTAGTTACCTGTGTCAGCTGTGTTGTGTAGTTACCTGTGTCAGCTGTGTTGTGTGTTTCCCTGTGTCAGCTGTGTTGTGTGTTTATCTGTGTCAGCTGTGTTGTGTGTTTACCTGTGTCAGCTGTGTTGTGTGTTACCTATGTCAGCTGTGTTGTGTGTGTTACCTGTGTCAGCTGTGTTGTGTGTTTACCTGTGTCAGCTGTGTTGTGTGTTTACCTGTGTCAGCTGTGTTGTGTAGTTACCTGTGTCAGCTGTGTTGTGTGTTACCTGTGTCAGCTGTGTTGTGTAGTTACCTGTGTCAGCTGTGTTGTGTAGTTACCTGTGTCAGCTGTGTTGTGTGTTTACCTGTGTCAGCTGTGTTGTGTGTTTACCTGTCAGCTGTGTTGTGTGTTTACCTGTGTCAGCTGTGTTGTGTAGTTACCTGTGTCAGCTGTGTTGTGTGTTTACCTGTGTCAGCTGTGTTGTGTGTTTACCTGTGTCAGCTGTGTTGTGTGTTACCTGTGTCAGCTGTGTTGTGTAGTTACCTGTGTCAGCTGTGTTGTGTAGTTACCTGTGTCAGCTGTGTTGTGTGTTACCTGTGTCAGCTGTGTTGTGTGTTACCTGTGTCAGCTGTGTTGTGTGTTTACCTGTGTCAGCTGTGTTGTGTGTTTACCTGTGTCAGCTGTGTTGTGTAGTTACCTGTGTCAGCTATGTTGTGTGTTTACCTGTGTCGGCTGTGTTGTGTAGTTACCTGTGTCAGCTGTGTTTGTGTAGTTACCTGTGCCAGCTGTGTTGTGTGTTTACCTGTGTAAGCTGTGTTGTGTAGTTACCTGTGTCGGCTGTGTTGTCGATGCCTCGAGAGAAAAGAAAGTGTAGAGCACGAAAGCACCAACGCGACTGAAGGATTGCCGTAAAGCAGTATCTCTGGTCGTACGATGTGTATGACGTCATTGACATTTTAAAAGACTTTTTAAAGCAAATAAGTGACTCTAAAAAATCTAACACCCAGCAATGTGTAATTTCTTTGCATCTCCTTTCAAATACAACATTCAAATTACTAGACAAAAAATTATATCCTGAGAAAAGTGGATTTTGATGGGTATAGCGCCATAGACCTCCATTCATTCTGCACTTGCCTGCGAGCGCCCCCGCATGGACAGAGACGTGTTACTGCAGCCAGTCCAGAAACCGGAAGTAAGCAGAGAGTGCCAATTCTCTTCCTATTAGACATTCTCTGATGTCACGCAGCCACATTAGACCAAAATGTCCACAAGGTAAAAAATTTAATAACATTTCATTGTTGATTCTTGTTAAGTTATGCACAAGTGTTGTATGATTAAAATGGCATGCACATTTGACAAACTTTTGTAACAGTAAAAATGTACTATGCTGCTAAATTTGATGTCCACATATGTGGACAATGGGACTTAGCTTCGTTGAAACTGTATAAGAATGTTAGCAAAAAATGAAAATTTGTAGTTGCACTGAGTTTCGTGACGCACACTGGCTCACTCACTTGAGTGCGCGCGTACACACACACACACACACTCACACACGATCGCGCACGCACACACACACACACACTACTCACTCACAATCGCGCGCACACACACACACACGATCGCGCACACACACACACACACACACACACACTCACAATCGCGCGCACACACACACACACACACACACACTTGCTCACTCACTCGGGCGTACACACACACACACTACTCACGACGATCGCGCACGCACACACACACACACACACACACACACACTTGCTCACTCACTCGCGCGTACACACACACACACACACACACACACACACACACACACACACGCACTCACACACTCACTCACGATCGCGCACGCACACACGCACACACGCACACACACACACACTCACAATCGCGCACGCACACACACAAACACACACACTTGCTCACTCACTCGCGCGCACACACTCACTCACACTTGCTCACTCACTCGCGCGCGCGCGCACACACACACACACACACTCTCTCTTGCTCACTCGCGATCGCGCACGCACACACACACACACACACACACACACTTTCTTGCTCACTCGCGATCGCGCGCGCGCACACACTCACTCGCACACACACACACACACTCACAAATAAAAAGAACATTCCTAGTTTGGAGAAGTTGAAGTTTTGGAGTGTTACAAAAAAGAAAGCAAATTTTCAATTTTGTTTTTCCACATCAATGTTCAGAAGTGGTGATCGGTTGACAGCTCCGCCCCTCTCTTCACCCGAGTGTCCAAGACATGTGGCCAGAGGCAGGATGAAATGACCACAAAGTCAATCATCGACCTCCGGCCTAGGGCGTCCTGGTGCCACGTGCACTGCATGGACACCCTTATGCTTGAACATGGTGTTCGTTATACAAGCTGTAACTAGCACAGAAGTCCAATAACAGAACACCGCTCGGGTTCAGATCAGGGGGTCCGTTCCTCCCAATCACACCTCTCCAGGTGTCCCTGTCGCTGCCCACGTGGGCGTTGAAGTCCCCTAGTAGAACGACAGAGCACTTTCCAGCACCCCTTCCCAGGGACCCCAAGAAGACCGGGCACTCTGCACTGCCGTTTGGCCCGTAGGCGCACACGACAGTGAGAGACCTATCCCCAACCCGAAGGCGCAGGGAAGCGACCCTCTCGTTCACCGGGGTAAACTCCAACACATGGCGGCTGAGCTGGGGGGCTATAAGCAAACCCACACCAGCCCGCCGCCTCTCACCATGGGCAACTCCAGAGTAGTGAAGAGTCCATCCTCTCTCTCGTGTGGTTCCAGAGCCCAAGCCGTGCGTGGAGGTGATCCCAACTATCTCTAGTCGGAATCTCTGAACCTCACGCACAATCTCAGGCTCCTTCCCCGCCAGAGAGGTGACGTTCCACGTCCCTAGAGCTAGTTTCCGTGTCCAGGGATTGGGTCGCCGAGGCCCCCGCCTTCGACTGCTGCCCGATCCTCTAAGCATCGGCCCCTTACAGTCACTCCTTCGGGCTGAGCCCGGCCGGACTCCATGGGGGGTGGCCCGGCCACCAGGCGCTCTCATACGAGCCCCAACCCCGGGCCTGGCTCTAGGGTGGGGCCCCGGCTAAATTTTCGGATCCAACTCACCTGGGCTGAGCTGTGGGTCATGAGCTGTGGGTCATGTATGTATGTTCAGAAGTTATACAAGAGTAACAACGAAAAATGTTCAGGCACAGTGCTCAGGCTGTAAATAAGAGATTTGCACTTTGTTACACAATGGTGTCATGATTGTTTTCTGTGAATACAGACCCAGTGTCCACATTCAGTATGTGGACATCATTTTTTTCAAAAAGTGCTTCATGTTCAAAGATAATATCTGGATATTATATGTATTGGTCCCTCCTAACCCCAAAAAGCTAGAAGAAATCTAAAATGCACACCAAACCAAAGCTCGGGTCTGAGGAGGTTAAGGCAGTGCTGGCAAGCCACCATAATACATACAGGTATGTATGTATGAGTGTATTCATTATCAGTGTTCACCCTATTACTGTATTATTGCATTTATTCCCATTAGTGTACAGTAAATGCCGACCTCTGTTGTGTTTGTAGGCCTTCTGTGTCTTGTCATCAAGGTGTTTTGTTTCTCATTGATCTGTGTATTCCATGTCTGTGCGATCTGATTCTGTCTGTTGTAGCCAGATAAAGATTTAATGTGCTGAATCACTGTCAGGATGATAAATAAACACCTGACTTTCTAGTCAATCTAGCAGGTGTTTGAATGAAATTTTGTACACATTAGTCAAGTCAAGTCAAGTCAAGTTTATTTGTATAGCGCTTTTTACAATACAGATTGTATCAAAGCAGCTTCACAGTATTAAATTAAAATAATACAACAAAGTTTGTTTCAAGAGGAATTTATTGATTGATAAAATTAAATTAAATATCCCCAAAATATCCCCAACTGAGCAAGCCAAAGGCAACAGTGGCAAGGAACCGAAAAAATCAAGTGACCTAATGGTGTCCTAAAACTCCATCAGGTGACCTAATGGAGAAAAAAAAAAACTTGGGAGAACCCAGGCTCAGTCGGGGGCCAGTTCTCCTCTGGCATTTATGAGCTAGAGGCCGGATTGTAGTTTGAACTGAAGGATTATATGAATGCCTGGCTGAAGAGATGCGACTTTAATCTAGTTTTAAACTGGGAGAGCGAGTCTGAGCAACGAACAGTATCAGGAAGACTATTCCAGAGTTTTGGAGCCAAATGTGAAAATGCTCTCCCTCCTTTGGTGGTTCTGGATATCCTAGGTATGACCAAAAGCCTTGAATTTAGTGATCTTAAAGAGCGCGATGGATTATAGGGCGATAGAAGATCCGTTAAATAGACTGGAGCTAAGCCGTTTAGGGCTTTATAAGTCAGTAGCAATACCTTATAATTAATACGGAGCTTTATAGGTAACCAATGCAGTGATGATAAAATCAGTGTTATATGATCATATTTTCTTGATCTCGTAAGAACTCTAGCGGCGTCATTTTGGACTAACTGTAGCTTGTTTATTGAGGATGCAGGACAACCAGCTAATAAAGCATTACAGTAATCCAGTCTCGAGGTCATGAATGCATGAACTAACTTTTCTGCATCAGAAACTGATAGCATATTACGTAGCTTAGCAATGTTTCTAAGGTGGAAAAAGGCTGTTTTTGTAACATATGAAATATGATTTTCAAAAGACAGGTTGCAATCGAGTATAACACCCAGGTCTTTTACTGTAGAGGATAAAGTAACAGGACATCCTATGATGTTAAAGTTGTATTGTGCGAGGTTTTGTGGGCGGTTTTTTTAACCGATAAGTATTACCTCTGTCTTGTCTGGATTTAATAAAAGAAAATTACGCGTCATCCAATCTTTTATATCTTTAACACACTCTGTCAATTTGGAAAATTTAGCGTTTTCATCCGGCCGTGATGAAATATATATTTGAGTGTCATCAGCATAACAATGGAAACTAATTCCATGTTTCCTTATAATATTTCCAAGTGGCATCATATATATTGAAAATAACAGAGGGCCTAACACAGATCCCTGCGGCACTCCATAGTTTACTGGAGTTATGATAGATTTTTCTCCATTTAAATAGACAAAATGGTAGCGGTCAGATAGGTATGATTTGAACCATCTTAATGCTTGTCCTTGAACACCAGTATAATTTTGTAGTCGATCTAAGAGTAATGTATGATCTATATTATCGAACGCAGCACTAAGATCAAGTAAAACTAGTATTGAGATACAGCCTTGGTCAGAAGCTAAAAGTAAATCATTTGTGATTTTAACGAGCGCAGTTTCAGTGCTATGATGCGGTCTGAATCCAGACTGAAACTTTTCATAGATATCATTTTGTTGCAAGAAAGAGCCCAGTTGAGCGGACACCACTTTTTCTAATATTTTAGACATAAATGGAAGATTTGAAATGGGTCTATAATTTGCTAGATTATTATGATCTAATTGTGGTTTCTTAATGAGAGGTTTTATAACTGCCAGTTTAAATGTTCTTGGAACATGACCTAAAGATAAAGACGAGTTAATAATATTGAGGAGAGGCTCTTCCACTACAGGTAACACTTCTTTCAGTAGTTTAGTTGGTATAGGATCTAATAAACATGTTGTTGTTTTAGATGAAGTGATAAGTTTATTTAACTCTTTTTGTTCTATAGTTGTAAAGCACTGTAATTGTTCTTGCGGGGTGATAATTGAAGCTGAATTATAAGGCTGAATTATTAGTGGCAATCATTTATCCACACCTGGTTGTTAAGTCTCACCGTTTCCGTGTCCAAACACCCCTTCAGATCCCAAAAGCAAATAAGCATATACACATCTATTGCTACCAAAAAAATAAACATGTTCCTATTAAGTTGGCCACACATTGATTCATATGGCTGTTGAAATAGTATTCTTGAAACAAAGTGGAGGCTTAGACCCGGACACAGTATTATCACAGCTTAACAAGCAGATATTAAAGCTCACACCCACATAACCCTGTGCAAAATAAAAGAACAAAAACATCTGACAAATACTAGCATTTATTGTTGCTAATCTCCACACCTGGGTAAATGGTTACATCTCATAATTAGAGGGAAAGTTATGCAGTGCTAAAATATGCCTTCAGTTGAATGTCGATCCTCTTGTGTTCACAGTGCTGTGCTTGTGGAGAACATTCCAGAAGATCTGTCCATTCCATATAAGGACACAGTTTCACTGGCCGCCGGTCTTCACGAGCTGCTGGATAAAGCACGGCGATCTGTTGAGATTGTGTCTCCATGGTGGGCACTGAACTCGACCAAGTCCGGATCAAATCTTCCTCAGGCCAAACAGGTGACAGTCAACATACTGCAGTTTCAACACGTTTACTGATTACGTCTAGGAACTTTCCTGGTTATGCAGATGAATGTAGAACGTTGAGTGTATTCCAGAGAGTTTCTCCTAAAGAGAGTTGGATTAGGGAGAGACCTGTGTCTTCTGTCGTCCTCAGGGTCAGATCTTACTCCATAAGCTGATGGGTTTGCGGTCTCGGTCAGTCAGTTTGAGGGTGGCCAGCGGACTAACTGATTCCTCAGAGCTCAAGGCACTCACTCGGAGTGGTGAGTATATGAAGTTATTTGACATCCACTGTCTAGCAAAACCATCTTTTAAGACTCTCTGTGTTTGGACCTAAGTGTAAAGAAGCAAAGGCGCAGGAATTCATTAATAACTCTACATGAATAGGAAACACTCTATAATCATTAAATCCGCAAACAAGTCCAAATGACATAAAACACTGCAAAGAAACCAAGAGAAATTTCATAGAGCAACAAAGAAACCAATAAAGCACCAAAAGTGAGTGCCTACTGTTTTTAAGAGCACTCCCGGTGTTTCCACATCTCACAGTTCCCAGTGGACCTTCCTTGAGCTTTGTCCTGCTCAGATTCACCTGGCCCTCATCTACTCAAAGTAGACAAGTGCAACAACAGGCTTTGAAACCCTAGGAGGGACCACTGGATAATCTGGGAACTAGGACTACTGGGGGTTTGGGAGAAGTACTTGACTTGGTAAAGATAACTGGGGCTCATAGGAGACAGATGGTATGATAGGGGACACATGAGGTTTTGGCTCTGGAGACTTCATAGAAAATTTCTGTGCGTTTCAAAAATAAATACAACCTCACATTGTGTCAATCACGTTTACACACTGCCTCCGAAACCTTCGTCCGAAATAAAAGTATCAGATCTGGTTATTCTCTGCGTTTTTCGCATCCGTAGCTCAAGCATTGTGAGAGGTGTCTTGACAATTCAGAGCCACCGTACAAGCGAATGCGAAAATCCAGAATCGCATCTGACATGGTGATCCACTTCATCTCGCCACCGTATGACAAACAAAGTGCGGAATATAAAGACTCATCAAACTGATCCTGAAGTAAACTTTGAATCGCTCGGGATTAATCCCGCAGCTCCTTGATAGGGAGGTGGAACTCTCAGGATTGGATGGACCCAATTTTACCTCTATCTTTTTCTCTTTTTAAGAGGAGAGAGGACAACAAAATTATCCTCCATTTTGTATTGCTTAGTCAATTTCTTGTCCGGTAACTTAAAAATTTAGTAGCCAAATTGGCCGGTGAGTGAAAAAGTTAATTTCAAACCCTGTATGTGATTATTGGGTCTGTTGGGCTTATGTATTCTCCCTAGGGTGCCACTGTACATCTGGCAATCAGGACTACAGATGAAAATTAGCCACTGGCTTACTCTGGCATGTTACAGGCATACTGTTGTTAATATGCATTGTCCTGGTAAATAAATAAAATAATAATAATAATAATAATCCAGTAATAAATAAATAAAAAGTCAGTTTTGGGTTTAGAATGGGGGAAAAAAGTGAAGATCATTAAAGGATAACTGCGTCTTGTCATGAAATAGTCACACTTGGCGCCCCATACTTTTATCACTTGAGCGCCTTGTGTGAAAAATATTGAGAACGCTTGCCATTGGTTATTCAACGGAGTGACTGTTTGTTCATTGGCCAATCAGGTGCAGATGTGCATTACCTGAACATGACAGCCCTCAGTAGAGGTCGGCTGAACTCCTCCTTCTGGTTGGTGGACCGGAAGCACATGTACATCGGCAGTGCCGGCATGGACTGGAGATCGCTCTCTACGGTAAAGAAGAGCGCTATACTCACGTGCAAAGCTATGAATGTCCCTGTGTTTGGATATTAAAACAATGTAAACTTAAAGGGGTGGTTGATTATGATTTGACTTCTCTAACTTTAGTTAGTGTGTAATGTTGCTGTTTGAGCATAAACAACATCTGCAAAGTTACGACGCTCAAAGTTCAAAGCAAAGGGAGATATTTTCTTTTAAAGAAATCGCTTTTTAAGGACTACAACAAACGTCTGGTAGAGACTACACCACATTCCTCCCGGGTTAGTGACATCACTAACCCTATAATTTACATAAACCCCGCCCCTGGAACACGATTTATAGATTATCAAGACAGAATATGCTAATCAATGACTATAAGATACTACGCATAAGCTACTTAAATTCATCAACTAACCATTCAGAAATGTTGTCTACATGTTGTCACTTCTTCTCGAGTCTCTCCATCTTTCTGACTTCGGTTTGAACAAAAAAGGCTAAACGTTTTTTTAAATTTACAGTGCATGTGTGTGTGTGAGGTAAAAGGACACAAGCTCTTGAAGCTCCGCCCCCTGTGCCGGGAGCAGCAGCTCATTTGCATTTAAAGCAACAGGCACAAAAACGGTGCGTTTTTGCTCACCCTCAAAAAGTGACAACTTTAACATGCTATATAAAAATATCTGTGGGGTATTTTGAGCTAAAACTTCACATACACACTCTGGGGACATCAGAGACTTATTTTACATCTTGTGAAAAGGGCATTTTACCACCCCTTTAAATAATAATCTGTTACAGTAAAAGCCTGAATAAGGCTTTTGTTGAGATGTTGAATATGGTTGAGAACTTGGAACATAACCCTGTTTTGAAGTTTTGTGGCGTTACGCACCAGAACTGAACCAGTTTCCTGCACTGAAGCTAAACTGTAAAGCTCTGTCCCTGATGATGAGGGTGGGCTGAATAACAAATAGCAATAATGCATGTCTGTTACATTAAACATTGCAAGTATTGTACTGTACATTTTTTGAAATCACTCCACTTCTACATGTTGCTTTACTAAGTTTATTTAGTCCATTTGGTTATTGTAATGTAACGTGTGTGACGGCATGTTCTTCCTCGTGTTTGGTGTGGAGAGTGAGGTGACGTGTTATTGTTACAGATGAAGGAGTTTGGCATCATCCTTCACGACTGCAGCTGTCTGGTTTTGGACCTGCACCGGATATTCAGCCTTTACTGGCAACTGCAGTATAAAGACTTTCTGCCGTCAATATGGTCAAAGAGACTGACCGCACTGTACAACAAAGACAAGGTCCTGGAACTGAGGCTGAACGACACTAAAGCAGAAGCGTACATTTCTGTGAGTCGAGTGAGAGGTGTTTTTCATTTCTAGTGCAAGCCAGAAAGATCCCAGAACACGGAAATTATCCTTCATTTGATTTGCTTCACTGTAATGATGCTTTATTTGTTTGTTAGTGCAGGCACACTACAGTACAGAGCGGGTTAGATATGCAAGATTAATGAGCTTTGTTTTCTGCGCCATTTATGAAAGAGAGATTTGCTATTATAGATTTACAGATAAAAGTCTCCCTTGCCTAATATCCTGTTCAATCAATGAAGTCCTCACAGAAAATGAACAAGAAGCGTTTTGTCATCAACATGATGTCCTCAATCAGTCAGGCTTCCAGCTTCACTCGTACTGTGACGTGTGATATATATCAGAGGAGAGAATGATGAAGTATTGCCTCTCTCGTGGTCATGAACACACTGTGAATAAGAACGCCACATGAGAGTTAAAGTCCCTCTGTGGGGAAGATCAAGCTTTTAATGTTGTTTATGTGTCTATGTGGTGTTATTAATCTGCTTTAAGACAAACCATGTGTAAATTCATAAGTCGACACCATTGCTGAGTATTTCCTCAAAAACACACTTTGAAATCGCTGGTGTTTCTGATGTCACAAACTACCTTGTAACCAATCAGATCAACGTGTGATCGTCAACCAGTGGATCTCTGAGCTGAGTGAGTGAGTGGAGGCGGGGCTCATTTGCATATTCATAGAACCACGCATATGGCAAGGGTGTCGAGTTACAGTCAAGATATTTTAAGACATGAAGAACTTTTTTTTTTTCACGGAAAACAAACGCTTAAATATGTAATGTTGGTGATCAAAGATGAGTTTTAAGGGATAAAATTATTGACTACAGGGGGACTCGTGTAATGCATGTTTGGTGGCGACTCTTCCTTGAGCTTTAGCCCAGTGTTGATCATAGTTTTCCTGTGCATATTTTTCTAACCTCACTGTATGTAAATAAACTGCAAATATTAGGACTGAATAAAGTCCTACACTGGGTTACGCCAGTGAAAGTGAGAGAGGAGAAAAGCTGCAAAACATGATTCCATTTATGGATTTTTCCCCATCGTTTGTTGTGCTAGAGTTCTCCAGATGTTTTCTGCCCGAAAGACCGGATGAAAGACATCGAGGCCATTAAAAGCGTCATTCAGGAGGCCAAGACGTTTATCTACATCTCCATACCCGACTATTTACCAATGCTCAACCGCAGCAAACCCAAGTGAGTCCTGTTAAACAATGGCGGACCAATAATATACAGTCAAACCAAACATTATTCAGACACCAGATATAATTGTTGATATTATTTTTTACTAGTGTGATCAGGACACTATAGTTCATTTCTGTAAGTGAGGAGAGCAAAATAAAGTAAACTGTGACATATTATACCCAAACACTCTTCATACAGCGACTACCAGTGACATTTATACACATCTGGGAGAAAATGATTGGGACACTTTGAGCTGATCATGTTTTGCTGAAGTGTTTTGTCTTTAATTGCTAATGCTCTTTTTACACACAGACTGGACAAAATGAAGCATTGCTTGGTGACTGGTTGAGATAAACTGGTATTATCTAATTGTGTAGTTAAATTTAACAGCTGACAGATATTCAACATAATTCATGTGTGAGACAGTCTAACAGAAGGACAGACAAAACCAGTCAAATATCAGCTGATATTGTCATCTTTTATTACCATTTTCTAAACTATAGCAAATAAACTGTGATAATGTGAGGAATGTTGAAGGTGTCTGAAAATTTTTTGGTTTGACTGTAAATCAGTGATTTATATGACGCTTGCACAGAAATGGATTCTGTCAGAATACATGGCTGGAATATTCCCATCAGATGAGCTAGTCACAGCACAACCATTCCGGCTAACAGGGAACGTTCTGTCACGGTTCTGTAAAAGTTATAAACAAACATTGTTATTTTTCTGAAACGTTTTAGTTGGACCTACATTAACGTTTTTTAAATGTTTGCTTGACATCAAAGACCGGACATGTTCATTACACACTTATAAGAGCCCTCAAAAGAGACACTGGCAAAAGACATGATCCTGGATCAATATTCCTGTCTGAAAATTTAGTCCTAACCTGATCCCTATCCCTAAACCTAACCCTAACCGTAACTTATCCCTAAGATCAGAGGGAATAAGAGGGGAATCACACTGATGTAGAAGCACCTAACCCTGGTTGTAAGACTAAACTTAACATAAACTGTAAACTTGCCTCTCAAATCTGATTGGTCGATTGGAATGTTGTTCCAGGATCATGTTGTACTTGTGAAATCATGTTCACCTGCAATATAATAAGTGATGGCATGTACACTCTCAGAAAATAAAGTACATAATTGTACCTTTAGGTCCAGTGGGGTACGTTAGTGTAGATTGTACTTTGGGGGACAGAAATGGACTCCTACTTTACCCCTATTTCTGACAGTGTACCATGCAGCAGTTCTTATGTGATCGTGCTTCATTAATACGGGTTCTGTTCATGTTTACTCTGTGTTCGTCTCAGGTACTGGTCACAGATCGACAACATGCTCCGAGAAGCCCTGGTTCTGAAGGGAAGGCTGGAGGTGCGAGTGCTGATAAGCTGCGGGGTCGAGACCGAGCCGCTGACGCGTAACTTCCTGTGGTCTCTGAAAGCGCTGTGTGTGGAGTCGCTCAGATGCTCACTGGAGGCGGTGAGTGTGTGTGTTCAGCACAGTTTACACATTCACATGGCAAAGGCTATTATGAAAGAAGCAGCGAGACTCATTCATCATCATGCCAGTAGGTGGCGACAAGTGGCTGTCTTTAAATCAAACAATTCATTCAAAATGCTGATTCATTCATGAACCAAAGAACTTCTGAGTACACACTGAACTGAAAACACGTGCACACTTTTAAAAAAATACGGTAAAAAAAAATGGCCGCTGTCGTTGCAAGAAATTTACCGTAAAAAATATGGTAGCAACATTTTAGGTTTTACAGAGTTACCTTAAATTTACAGTAAATAAACATATTTCATTATCTGAAATAATGTTAAGTTACCAACTTATTTTGAAGTACTAATATCTGATTATTACCATTGTTATAAACTGTCAACCACCAATCACAGTAGAGATGAGAGTCACATGATGAACCAAAGCTCATCACAAACAGCTTTTCCTCAAGAGAGTTAATGCTGATATACAGAAGCTGCACAGTGTCACACACACACACACACACACACACACACACACACACACACGACATTTTAAAAATGCAATAAACATTAATTTAACAACATTAAATGTAACATAAACCCTAATGTACATCACTGATTAGAAAAAACAATTAAACAACGTCCAAAAACTACGGTATTATACTGTAAAATTAAATAAAATTTACTGTTAGATCTATCACAGTTATTCACCGTATATAGTACGGAAACTTTCTGTTGACCAATACACAGTTTTTCACATTAGCATTTTTACAGCCTTTTACCGTTAAAATCACGATGATTTTCTACAGTGTTCTGTACTGTTGTTCTCGCAGAAGTTCTTCGTTCCCCGAGAGCAGAACGATGGACGTCTCTCCAGAATCAACCGCAGCAGATTCATGGTGACCGACAGCTCTGTGTATCTCGGTGAGGACCGCCGCTGATAACAACATGTTCACTGAGAAACAGGGGAAGGTGTGTGAGGCTTCTTCTAATCCCTGTTTCTCGGCCCTAGGGAACTTAAACTGGGTAGGGAAGGAGATCGGCTTCAGCGCTGGTGTCGGTGTGGTGATCCGGCAGGGTCTCACCGGGAACATCACTGTGGTGGAGCGGATGAAAGCTGTGTTTGAGCGAGACTGGCATTCCCACTACAGTAAAGCCCTGGATCCAGACGAGGTCCCAGTATGCAGCACACACACAGTTAAAGACAACACCAGCGTCTGAACACACACACACCATAAACTCGTCAATGCGTATCGGCTGTTTCTTTTGCACGTTGAGTTCACACAGCATTCAGCAAAGCCAGGCATTCATGCGCTCTGATCATGTTTTGTACGGTAATATGTGTTTTGCTACTGTTTGCCCATTCTCTCCCCCGATGTGTGAAGATGTTAGCGATGCGATCAGACTCACAGCTGCTATCTCTGTCCTCCGCCACTCGACGTGGGTCTGTCGTGTTCTCCAGAGAGACTGATGGATGGAGTGAGGGAATGAAAGGGAAGGTTCTTGTGAAAACCCCATTATAAGCGCCAGACGCTCGGCTGGACACACACACACACACACACACACACACACACACACACACACATCTTTACGCCACGTGGAAACAGGGCCTTTGCTTTGAGATGTTTGCCTCTGCGTAAGTGTTGCACTGAGACTTTTAATCTAAAAATCGTTTCTACCTTTAACTATTAAACGATGTTTTGTCAGTCTGACTCTCTTTGTAACATACAAACTCTACTATGCATTATCAAGCACTGTATTTGACATTATTACATTTTTAAATGCAGGTTTACAAGATCTTTCTACAGATTTTCATATTTCATCTTGTTTTTAGCAGTTTGAGAGTGTGTACGATACATTTAAAGTCAAATATTATCAGAGCTTTATTCTAATTTTCGCACGCATGTTGATATATATGCTGGTAAATTAGCAGTCGATTTATTTGTACTTTGTATTTTAAAAACATCAGGACTGTCCTTCAGTGAACATGTATTTTCTGTATATTTTGTGTTAGAAATAATAAAAGGAAATATGATTTGAATTATTAAAAAATGCATTTTTTAATTTATAAGTTATATAAATATATAAATAAATATATTGAAGTTATAAATGTGTTATGGTATTAACAAAAGTGTCTGATGCACATTAGATGCTTCACAACCATAAAAGTTTTCCTTGATCTTTAGACATATAAGAGGTCATCATATATGAATATAAGAATATCCTGTAAGTTTCAGAGCTCAGAACTCCACAGTGAGTCCAAAAACAGCTTGTACTGAAAGCAAACTCAGAGAACGACTGGTTTCTAAAGCCGCCTCCGCAGAAGATCGACGCCCACTTCTACATCGTCATCACTGTAGCCCCGCCCCCTGGATCATGCGTGACGAGTGAATAACACATGTGACGAACACTATGGAAGTAAAATAATGTCAAATGTTTTTGAAATAAAAAGCCTGTTGAATTGCACTACTTGAAAAAAAAAGGCATTGCATTAACCATCTTGCATTTTAATACATTGTATTTTTAGGGCTTGCATTTTTATGGGCTGAAATTCAACATGATTGAATATTTAAGCTGTGAATATTTCAATTAAAAACATTTCAAACACCTTTTCATTATTAAAAATTCAATAATCCATATTCACCTTTCATATTTCACTTCCAAAATATTCAAACTGTTTAAAAATACAACCAAAATATTCAACAGGCAATTTTCGGTCCATTTTATTTCTCTTTGCAAATTCGGTTCCACAAATTCAGTGGTTCAAATTCAACAGTAAATTCAACATTGACGTCCAGGAACTGCAGGAAAAGCAGTAGATTGCCGAGCATACTCTCCATCTGCTGTTAGTCGACCTCACCATCAGATGGTGCAAAAGCGCTTGTTGTTGACGAAGACATTCATTCATAAAATGGAAATGATTATCTGTATCAGTATATGCGGAAAAGATGATAAACACACAAAAGCTGTGTTTATGTTTCATTCAATAACTTCATTGTTACTTTCCCTGTGTATTCTACATGTCATCAGCTTTCTCTACCATGAACAGGATTATAATCGGTTTCCCTCAATACCTCATACTCAAGGATTCCCCTTCCGTTGGGACAAAACGCTTAACGTAGCTTAATGGACTAATACAGTGATATGAAAGACCAATCTTGCACCTTATTAGGGAAGTAGGCTGTAGGCTACTATATAGGCTACACAGGCAAGAAGATGGACTCAGAATATGAACTTAACGCGCAAAGTTTCATGCTGAGCGTTTCGTGATATACTGGCATAAAATCAAGTAACACTTTCTATTTCTATTTCTCTCTCTCTCTCTCTCTCTCTCTCTCTCTCTATATATATATATATATATATATATATATATATAGTATAGTATGCCAAAGTGTATTGCAGCTTAAACTGTCATAGCACTTGCATATTGTTGTCCTATTGTTAGTTTAACTGTAAATCGCTTTGGATAAAAGCTTCTGCTAAATGACTAAATGTAAAATTGGCTTGATATTGGACATTCACACATTTAGGGACCCTCTCTAAAGTTGCATACAACATTGGCATACACGTTTCTAACTTCAATAGCAAACTTAAATTTATTTGAATAAATATCAAAAATCCAAAGGGTGCGCATTATGCCTGACACTAAATGAACACTTTACAGTTGGTTTTATGACTGTAAGTCGTTCTATTCAAATGCTATCGGAGTTAGAAACGTGTGTACCAAAGTCTTATACACTTTAGAGACGGTCCCTAAATGTGCGAATGTCCAACATCAAGTCATCTGTATGCCAATCTATCACTGGGAAACGCTCAGCATTAAGCTTTGCGCGTTATTCTGAGTCCATCTGCTTGCCTGCGAGTTTGGTCTTTTACATCACTGTAGTCCATTAAGCTACGTTAAGCGTTGTATATGTCCAGCAGGGGAATCCTGAAGTATTGAGGGAAACCCTAATAGCCTGCATGCAGCACATCCACAATATAAAGTTAAGGCAACTAAACAACCAAGAGAAATATATGTCAACCTCAAAAATGTAACATTGGATCTGTATATCCGCATCGGGGAATAACATTATAATCTCTGCATGTAGGCTACACAGGAAAAGTAACCGTGAAGACACTGAATTTAACATAAAACAGCCGTCATAATAATCACAAATACACTTACATTGCTGTAAATGAGTTTTATGAATGAATGACTTGTTCTAACTGTTGCTGGTCTTCAACACGCGCTTTTGCACCTCCTGCTGGTGAGGTAGACTAACAGCAGATGGAGAGTATGCTCGGCAATCTACTGCTTTTCCTGCAGTTCCTGGACGTCAATGTTGAATTTACTGTCGAATTTGAACCACTGAATTTGTGGAAGCGAATTTGCAAAGAGAAATAAAATGGAACGAAAATTGCCTGTTGAATATTATTGGTTGTATTTTTAAACAGTTTGAATATTTTGGAAGTGAAATATGAAAGGTGAATATGGATCATTGAATTTTTAATAATGAAAAGGTGTTTGAAATGTTTTTAATTGAAATATTCACAGCTTAAATATTCAACCATGTTGAATTTCAGCCCATAAAAATGCAAGCCCTAAAAATACAATGTATTAAAATGCAAGTATGGTTAATGTAAGGCCTATTTTTTTCAAGTAGTGCAATTCAACAGGCTTTTTATTTCAAAAACATTTGACATTATTTTACTTCCATAAACACTGGATCGAGACATAAACATGCTTTTAAGAAGTGCGAATGTTGAGCAGTGCCAGGCTGTGGTGGCACTTTTTAATATTTTAGTATAATGTTCTGGTAGTATGTTTTTCTAATACCTTAAAACATTATTCATAGTCTTAATCCACTGACCTTTCTCATTGTAGGATGTGGTATATAGGTTACAATTGCACAACAAATAAACATGGCTGATCAATTAGTAATAATAAAGTAGGCTACATGGAAAAGCAAGAAAGTCAAACTAAAAAAAAAAAGTGTGGGGGGAGATGTGTCACTTAAACATGTACTGGAATCACATTTTATTCGAGACTCTGTACTTGTACTCGAGTGCCTGATTGGTTTCCTTCGTCCAGCACTGCTTAAAGAAACGTGATGAAACATCATGAACCGTTAGCGCTGGTCTTTTCTTCTCTATTGTAAGCTATTGTATCATCACCAGCAGGGTGGATTATTGTAATGGACTCCTCACTGGCCTTCCCAAAAAGACCATAAGACAGTTGCAGCTCATACAGAACGCTGCCGCTAGGATTCTGAGCAGAACCAGGAAATATGAACATATCACACCAGTCCTCAGGTCTTTACACTGGCTCCCAGTTAGATTTAGGATTGATTTTAAGGTATTATTACTGGTATATAAATCATTCAATGGCCTAGGACCTCAATACATTGCAGATATGCTCACTGAATATAAACCCAACAGATCACTCAGATCATTAGGATCATATCAGCTAGAAATACCAAGGGTTCACTCTAAGCATGGTGAGTCCGCTTTTAGCTATTATGCTGGAACCAGCTTCCAGAGGAGATCAGATGTGCTCCTACAGTGGTCACATTCAAATCCAGACTCAAAACACTTCTGTTTAGCTATGCATTTACTGAATGAGCACTGTGCCAATGTTCGTCCGACTGTTTGCACTGTACTGTATTTTATTTTATTTTTCTAAACTGTTTTAATTATTCTCATTTCTTTTAATTATTTTAATTTCTCCTATGTCAGCAGGGCATTTAGCCCGTAACTGTAAATGCCCACTCAGAAGGTGTAAAAGAAAGTGATAATGTGAAAGTGACGTGTATTAATTTGGGTTTGAAAGTAGAACAGTATTTAAATGACGATATTAAAGTTTTCGTCTGAGAAAGAATGTGAACGCAGTGCTAAAGAAAGTGAAAAGAACGTGTGAGTAAGAACGTCGCAAAGTTGATAGATGGAAGTCGTAAGAAGATTGAAGGTTAAAAGATGGTTGAAAGATTTAAGGGAATCCTTTGAAGGAAAGATCTATAATAACATTCTTTTTTTATTTTTAAAAGTACTGTATTTTATTTTATTTTTCTAAACTGTTTTAATTATTCTTATTTCTTTTTATTATTTTAATTTCTTCTATGTAAAGCACTTTGAATTGCCATTGTGTATGAAATGTGCTATATAAATAAACTTGCCTTGCCTTGCCTTGCCTATTGTGATGACAACAAATGTGGGCGGGGCTTGATTGTGTCTGTGGGGAATTGATTGGATGATTGAATGGTTGTGGTTTGCTATTGGCTGATCTCATGTGAGTGACAGGTTGCCCCGCCCACATCATCAGAGATGAGAAGAGATGCTGCAAGAGGAAGTTATTCTGATTCAAGATTATTAAAACAATAATGATGTGCACCGATCAATCATTTATTGCGAACGCTGCAATATTCCATAAAAAACAAGAGCTGTCCGTTTTGATGTCATGGTCCCTTTAAATATCCACTCGAGGCTTCTTCTTCTTCCTCCTCCTCCGGCTCAGAGGCGGCAGTGCAGCTCTATAATCTCCGAAGAAGAAGAAGAAGAAGAAGAAG
>CM038641.1:545000-552500 GCA_021554675.1 Leuciscus idus | reverse complement strand
GTGTGTGTGTGTGTGTTCATGGAGGACCACTGCTCAGGTGTGTGTGTGTGTGTGTGTGTGTGTTCATGGAGGACCACTGCTCAGGTGTGTGTGTGTGTGTGTGTGTGTGTGTGTGTGTGTTCATGGAGGACCACTGCTCAGGTGTGTGTGTGTGTGTGTGTGTGTGTGTGTGTGTGTGTGTTCATGGAGGACCACTGCTCAGGTGTGTGTGTGTGTGTGTGTGTGTGTGTGTGTGTTCATGGAGGACCACTGCTCAGGTGTGTGTGTGTGTGTGTGTGTGTGTGTGTGTTCATGGAGGACCACTGCTCAGGTGTGTGTGTGTGTGTGTGTGTGTGTGTGTGTGTCGTGTGTGTGTGTGTGTGTGTGTGTGTTCATGGAGGACCACTGCTCAGGTGTGTGTGTGTGTGTGTGTGTGTGTGTGTGTGTGTGTGTGTGTGTGTGTGTGTGTGTGTGTGTGTGTTCATGGAGGACCACTGCTCAGGTGTGTGTGTGTGTGTGTGTGTGTGTTCATGGAGGACCACTGCTCAGGTGTGTGTGTGTGTGTGTGTGTGTGTTCATGGAGGACCACTGCTCAGGTGTGTGTGTGTGTGTGTGTGTGTGTGTGTGTGTGTGTGTGTGTGTGTGTGTGTGTTCATGGAGGACCACTGCTCAGGTGTGTGTGTGTGTGTGTGTGTGTGTGTGTGTGTGTGTGTGTGTGTGTGTGTGTGTGTGTGTGTTCATGGAGGACCACTGCTCAGGTGTGTGTGTGTGTGTGTGTGTGTGTTCATGGAGGACCACTGCTCAGGTGTGTGTGTGTGTGTGTGTGTGTGTGTGTTCATGGAGGACCACTGCTCAGGTGTGTGTGTGTGTGTGTGTGTGTGTGTGTGTGTGTGTGTGTGTGTGTGTTCATGGAGGACCACTGCTCAGGTGTGTGTGTGTGTGTGTGTGTGTGTGTGTGTGTGTGTGTGTGTTCATGGAGGACCACTGCTCAGGTGTGTGTGTGTGTGTGTGTGTGTTCATGGAGGACCACTGCTCAGGTGTGTGTGTGTGTGTGTGTGTGTGTTCATGGAGGACCACTGCTCAGGTGTGTGTGTGTGTGTGTGTGTGTTCATGGAGGACCACTGCTCAGGTGTGTGTGTGTTCATGGAGAACAACTGTTAAGGTAAGAACACACTGTCACTGAGTCTCCTCTATAACACAGGTGTGTGTGTGTGTGTGTGTGTGTGTGTGTGTGTGTTTCAGTGTTCGACGATGAGGACGAGAATAAGCTGAGCTACACAGAGGTCCATCAGCAGTACAAGCATCTGGTGAGCACGAGCATCACGAACATCACATACACTCATCAGACGCTGTGAGTGATTGACAGCTGCTGCTGTGATTGACAGGTGGAGCGGCTGCTGGAGAACTACATGCAGGAGGTGGGCATCAGTGAGCAGCAGTTCCTGTGCGCGTGCTCGTCCTTCACCGGCTCCAAAGATCTACAGGTGAGAGACGACAAGAGTCGCATCACATCATCACATCATCATCATCATCATCATCATCATCATCATCACATCATCATCATCATCACATCATCATCATCACATCACATCATCATCACATCACATCATCATCACATCCCCACATCATCATCATCACATCATCATCATCACATCACATCATCATCACATCACATCATCATCACATCCCCACATCATCACATCACATCACATCACATCACATCACATCACATCACATCACATCACATCATCACATCACATCACATCACATCATCATCACATCCACATCACATCACATCATCATCACATCCACATCATCATCACATCATCATCACATCACATCACATCACATCATCATCACATCACATCATCATCACATCATCATCATCATCATCACATCACATCACATCACATCACATCATCATCACATCATCATCATCACATCACATCATCATCACCACATCACATCATCATCACCACATCACATCATCATCACATCACATCACGGGCCTGTACCATGAAGGTAGCTGAACAAACTCGGGGTTACAGGATTAGTTTTGAGTTGACAAAACCAAACCGATGCAATCAGGCTTTATTGGTACCATGATGCAGCTCATCAACTTTCTCTGTCAACTCAGGCTTTGATCCTTAAGCTATGATTACTCCACGCGCGCGTGCACATAAAAGAGTGACGTCGACGCTGAACAACCAATCGCGGGTAGAGCGAGAGCGATATATTTTTCCGCGGAGGAGCAAGAGATAATCATTCAGAATTACGATGAATTTAAATATGTATTTCAAGCTCGAAACAATACGGTCTCTGCTGCCAAAGCAAGAGAAGACTGTTGGAGAAAGATTGCTGATTGTTAATGTGTAAGTTAAACAAATACGTTCTATATTTATGTAAAATTGTGTATGTATGTATGTGTAGCCTATTATGTGTAATATAGCCTATAGCCTATTTTTATAATATATAAAAAATGATATATGCACATTTTTTATATATTATAAAAATAGGCTATAGGCTATATTACACATAGGCTACACATACATAATTTTACATAAATATAGAACGTATTTGTACTACTAAGAAAGCTAGGGAATCCTATCATAAGATTAACAGAATAATAATAAAGATTTAAAATAATTCTTAACATGTATTATATTGTATAGTACATTTGTGCAATTTGCTTTTTGAAAAAAAAAATATATATTTTGTTCATGTGATGTCACCCTATCAATATATCTTACCGGCAATTTTATAAAAGCCCTCTTTTATGGACATGGCCGATAAATGTCCGGGGAACACTATTAATGAAACTATTCATGTACTCCTGCAGCGAGGACCACCTTACGAATGGTTCGACAAACCATGTTTTCCCCTATAGCTTCTGTGCGTCACCCACCGTGCAAGTATGTACCACTTGCAACAACAAAAAAACGCAACGCAATACCATTTGCGGTACAGTAAGTGCATGAATTCGACGTGTTAAATTCTTTATGTGCGGCTCAAGAAGTTCGCAAAGATAAGACATTCCTTCCGCGGAAAATCTGTATCTTTCATACAAGTAACTATCAGGAAAGGCAAGGGGATTTTGTCTGGCTAAAAACTCTTTCTCTACGAAGTGCTCGTCAAACAATTTGCGCTGAGATGTCCACCGGATTTGGAAGAAAAGGTGAAGTCATTGTAACAGACACTGGGAATAAGTTACGTCACCTATATGTTTCTTTGCTCTCAGCTGATTGGTCAAACTTCAGTCTGAGATCTTGAATCCAGAACATAACCTGCCCTGGAGCAGGTTAGCCGTGCGGCGTAAGATACCATGGCGACGAACACCGATTCTACTTTCATAGTACCTAAAACCCAGGGTTGGCGGAAACTAAACTGAAACATAGCTGGCTAGCCACCTAAACCGGCTTCATGGTACAGGCCCCACATCATCATCACATCACATCACATCACATCGTCATCACATCACATCACATCATCATCACATCACATCACATCACATCACATCACATCACATCATCATCATCATCATCACATCACATCACATCACATCATCATCATCATCATCATCATCATCATCACATCATCATCATCACATCACATCATCATCACATCACATCATCATCACATCATCATCACATCACATCACATCACATCATCATCAACATCACATCACATCACATCATCATCACATCGTCATCATCATCACATCGTCATCATCATCACATCACATCATCTTCACATCATCATCACATCACATCACATCAACATCACATCACATCACAACATCACATCACATCATCATCATCATCAACATCAACATCACATCACATCACCACATCACATCACCACATCACATCACATCATCATCAACATCACATCACATCATCATCACATCATCATCATCATCACATCGTCATCATCATCACATCGTCATCATCTTCACATCACATCATCTCATCACATCATCACATCACATCATCATCACATCATCACCATCACATCATCATCATCATCATCATCACCATCACATCATCATCATCACCATCACATCATCATCACATCACATCATCATCACATCACATCATCATCATCATCATCACCATCACATCATCATCATCACCATCACATCAACATCACATCATCACATCATCATCACATCATCATCACATCACATCATCATCACATCACATCATCATCACATCACATCACATCATCATCACATCCCCACATCATCACATCACATCATCATCATCACATCATCATCATCACATCATCACATCACCATCATCATCATCATCATCACATCATCATCATCATCATCATCATCATCACATCATCATCATCATCATCATCATCACATCATCATCATCATCATCATCATCACATCCCCACATCATCATCACATCATCATCATCACATCATCATCATCATCACATCATCATCATCACATCATCACATCACATCACATCATCATCATCACCATCACATCATCATCATCATCATCATCATCACCATCACCATCACCATCACCATCACATCATCATCATCATCATCATCACATCATCATCACATCATCATCACATCACATCATCATCACATCATCATCACATCATCATCACATCACATCACATCATCATCACATCCCCACATCATCACATCATCATCATCATCATCATCACATCATCATCATCACCATCACATCATCATCATCACATCATCATCATCATCACATCATCATCATCATCATCATCATCACATCCCCACATCATCATATCATCACATCATCATCATCATCATCACATCACATCATCATCATCACATCATCATCACATCATCATCACATCATCATCACATCATCATCACATCCCCACATCATCATCACATCATCATCACATCCCCACATCACATCATCATCACATCCCCACATCATCATCACATCATCATCACATCCCCACATCACATCATCACATCACATCACATCATCATCATCATCATCATCATCATCATCACATCATCATCATCACATCCCCACATCACATCATCATCACATCCCCACATCATCATCACATCATCATCACATCCCCACATCACATCATCATCATCATCATCACATCACATCACATCATCATCATCATCATCATCATCATCACATCATCATCATCACATCCCCACATCACATCATCACATCATCATCATCACATCACATCACATCACATCATCATCACATCACATCATCATCACATCACATCATCACATCATCATCACATCACATCATCATCACATCCCCACATCATCACATATCATCATCACATCCCCACATCATCACATCATCATCATCACATCATCATCATCACATCATCACATCACCATCATCATCATCATCATCACATCATCATCATCATCATCATCATCATCATCATCATCACATCCCCACATCATCATCACATCTCATCACATCATCATCATCATCATCATCACATCATCATCATCACATCATCATCATCACATCACATCACATCATCATCACATCATCATCATCACCATCACATCATCATCATCATCATCATCATCATCATCACCATCACCATCACATCATCATCATCATCACATCACATCACATCACATCATCATCATCATCATCATCATCACATCATCATCATCATCATCATCATCATCATCATCACATCATCATCACATCATCATCACATCACATCATCATCACATCATCATCACATCACATCATCACATCATCATCACATCACATCATCATCACATCATCATCATCATCACATCATCATCATCATCATCATCATCATCATCACATCATCATCATCACATCATCATCATCATCATCACATCCCCACATCATCATATCATCACATCATCATCACATCACATCACATCACATCATCATCATCACATCATCATCACATCATCATCACATCACATCACATCACATCACATCACATCATCATCACATCATCATCACATCATCATCACATCATCATCACATCCCCACATCATCATCACATCATCATCACATCCCCACATCACATCACATCATCATCACATCCCCACATCATCATCACATCATCATCACATCACATCACATCATCACATCACATCATCACATCATCATCATCATCATCATCACATCACATCACATCACATCATCATCACATCATCATCATCACATCATCATCATCACATCATCATCATCACATCATCATCATCATCATCATCACATCACATCACATCACATCACATCACATCACATCATCATCATCACATCATCATCACATCACATCACATCATCACATCATCATCACATCCCCACATCATCATCACATCCCCACATCACATCATCATCACATCAAGGATCATAGATCATGGGGTCTATGCTAATACAGCAGAGTCCGTCAGCAGTCGTGGGCGGGGTCTGTGCTAATACAGCAGAGTCCGTCAGCAGGCGTGGGCGGGGTCTATGCTAATACAGCAGAGTCCGTCAGCAGTCGTGGGCGGGGTCTATGCTAATATAGCAGAGTCCGTATGCAGGCGTGGGCGGGGTCTATGCTAATACAGCAGAGTCCGTCAGCAGGCGTGGGCGGGGTCTATGCTAATACAGCAGAGTCCGTCAGCAGGCGTGGGCGGGGTCTATGCTAATACAGCAGAGTCCGTCAGCAGGCGTGGGCGGGGTCTGTGCTAATACAGCAGAGTCCGTCAGCAGGCGTGGGCGGGGTCTATGCTAATACAGCAGAGTCCGTCAGCAGGCGTGGGCGGAGGTCTATGCTAATACAGCAGAGTCCGTCAGCAGGCGTGGGCGGGGTCTATGCTAATACAGCAGAGTCCGTCAGCAGGCGTGGGCGGGGTCTATGCTAATACAGCAGAGTCCGTCAGCAGGCGTGGGCGGGGTCTGTGCTAATACAGCAGAGTCCGTCAGCAGGCGTGGGCGGGGTCTATGCTAATACAGCAGAGTCCGTCAGCAGGCGTGGGCGGGGGTCTATGCTAATACAGCAGAGTCCGTCAGCAGGCGTGGGCGGGGTCTGTGCTAATACAGCAGAGTCCGTCAGCAGGCGTGGGCGGGGTCTGTGCTAATACAGCAGAGTCCGTCAGCAGGCGTGGGCGGGGTCTATGCTAATACAGCAGAGTCCGTCAGCAGGCGTGGGCGGGGTCTATGCTAATACAGCAGAGTCCGTCAGCAGGCGTGGGCGGGGTCTGTGCTAATACAGCAGAGTCCGTCAGCAGGCGTGGGCGGGGTCTGTGCTAATACAGCAGAGTCCGTCAGCAGGCGTGGGCGGGGTCTATGCTAATACAGCAGAGTCCGTCAGCAGGCGTGGGCGGGGTCTATGCTAATACAGCAGAGTCCGTCAGCAGGCGTGGGCGGGGTCTATGCTAATACAGCAGAGTCCGTCAGCAGGCGTGGGCGGGGTCTATGCTAATACAGCAGAGTCCGTCAGCAGGCGTGGGCGGGGTCTGTGCTAATACAGCAGAGTCCGTCAGCAGGCGTGG